>JAULAV010004335.1:0-238600 GCA_030789695.1 Scilla litardierei
AGATATGCGTCACCAGAGCACGAGATGGCCTGATCCGCCACTCCAGCCTGCAGGCAAAATCTCTAGTGTTTAAGTGAGTAAGAGATATGCGTCACCAGAGCACGAGATGGCCTGATCCGCCACTCCAGCCTGCAGGCGAAATCTCTAGTGATTAAGTGATTAACAGCGATAAGTGATTCGTGAACTAGTGAGTTGGTAGCTTTGGCTACATTGTGCATGCTTGTCTCTCTTTTAAACTATTGCATCATACTTAACTGCCATGTCATTGCTTAATATCATAAGTGCTAGGTTGCTAGTTGCCTTCAGTTTCCTTGCTCAAGTCTTTTAGACTTGCTGACATGTGCCCCTTTCTCTTTTGGGTGACGCATGTTAGACCCTGAGCCTGAGTTGCTTGCTAAGGGTGAGGTGTTTGCGGACGCCGAGCTTGAGCCCGTGTTGGACGGGGAGTACGTGGACACTGGGGACCAGTCCTAGTGTCTCCGTTGTGCTTTATTTTTGTTAGACAGTTGTTTTGTTATTGGTGCGTGGCACCTATACTTATTTATGTTGTTGCTTTTGTTTGGCCTTGTTCTGGGCCCTTAGACTCTTTCTTTTAGCCTGGTGGCTTTTCTGTGATGTTGAATATTTGTGGACAACCCTTGGGATTGGTGTTTCTTTTCCGTCTCATATTATTATTATTGTTGTTTCGATTGCAATTACAGGGACCTGCTTATACTAAATTGACGCTTATCGGGTTTGGGGCTTCACCGCTCCACTCCCGTGCGGACCTTTTCACGTCTCGCCTCCATTTTAGGGAAGCGGGTCGTGACACAGGGTCATCAGGGGGGTCGGGGTGCTTCATAGATAATCCCAGGTCAAACTCAACTTTCTCTCCGCTGACGTTCAAAGAGAGTTTTCCGTTCTTCACATCTATTAGAACGCCAGCAGTGGCCATGAAAGGCCGTCCCAGGATAATGGGGGTGTGTGCATCTTCGGGCATGTCCATGACTACAAAGTCCACGGGCACATGCACCCCTCTGACATTCACGGGCAGGTCATCCACAACCCCTACCGGATATTTGACCGACCGGTCAGCTAGTTGTAGGGTCATCCCGGTGGGTTCCAAATCACCCATCCCTATCCTTCTGTACATCGACAAGGGCATCAAACTAACACTCGCTCCGAGATCGACGAGTGCACGATGAATCTTCACTGCCCCGATCGTGCAAGGAATGGAAAAGCTCCCCGGGTCTTTAAGTTTCGGCAGATTTGCCCTCTGGATAAGAGCGCTACACTCCGCCGTCAACACTACTTTCTCCTTTCTAGACCCTCTAGTCACCAAATCTTTCAAGAATTTTGCATAGGAGGGGATTGTTTCGATTGCTTCCAGGAAGGGGATTTGCAGGCTCAGGTCCTTGACCATGGCGAAGAACTTGCCATATTTCTCATCAATCTTTGCCTGAGCCAACCGTTGTGGAAATGGCACAACGGGTTTATACGCTCTCGTGCTTTCTTCCTCCTTCTTCTCCTTCTCTTCTTCAGAGACTCCCTCCGGAGTCATAGGATTTGATGACGAAGCACCGGCGTCGTTTGATTTTTCGATCGGTTTCTCAACAACCGATGGTGCTTCCGGGTTGCTAGGGGGCACTCTAGTAGGAATTTGTGTCCCGCTTCTCAGAACGATAGCGGACACATTTGCGTGCTCGTGCACGAGTGCCGATGTCTGGGTTGCTCCCCTCGGGTTCACCTCCGGTTGTGGCGGTAATTGGTTTTGTGACCTTGCAAGGTTCGCCACTTGTAACCCCAGCTGGGTTACTTGGTCCGTGAGGGTCCACTGACCCATTTCCAGCTTCTGGTTGATCCTCTCCTGGTTGGTAATATATTGAGTCAAGAGAGACTCAACCGGAGAGACGGCCCTCTGTTGGCCATACTGCTGCTGCTGCTGGAACGGCTGCTGATTCCTGGGGGTGTAAGATTGTTGCTGAGATGGTTGCTGCTGATATTGACTCTGCTGTGGCCTAGCCGGCTGATATGCTTGTTGTTGCGGCTGCTGAGGCGGCGAGGGCTGAAATGGTGGCCGGTAACTGAAGTTCGGGTGGTTCCGGTTGTTTGGAGAGTAGGCCGGGTTGGAATTTGTCCTTGGCGGGTACGGCGCATTTCCCGTAGGGTTGTAAAATAGTGCGCTCGCCTGATCCAACGGTGGTGATATGTCACCGCCGTCGAATTCCCCGAAGAATCCGGACTCTACTGCTGAAATCTGCTGTGTATCGGCCCCACCGGCTCCAACCATTAGTGCGGAGATCTGGGTCGAAAGCAAGTCAAACTTGCTTGAAAGTTTGTCGACGTCCTCGACTCTATGTACACCTCCAGATCTTGGTGTGGCTCTCTCGTCACACCACCGCTCATTGTTCGATGCCATGTTTTCTAGAATATGTCCGGCATCTTCCTCGCTTCTAGACATGAAGGAACCCCCAGCCGCGGCGTCCATAGAAGATTTCAGGTCATCCCTCAACCCATTGTAGAACAGATTAATAATCTGCCACTTCGGAAGCTCATGGTGAGGGCATCTTCTTTGCATCTCTTTATATCTCGTCCAAGCTTCATGCAAGGACTCGTGGCTGGCCTGGGAGAAGGAGGAGATCTCACTCCTCTACTTCATGGTCTTCCCCGGAGGAAAGAACTTTGTCAGAAAAGCGTTGGAGAGCTTCTCCCAGGTGTTGAAAGTGTTGGGGTCCTTCCCCCTTAGCCATTGTTTTGCTTTGTCTCACAAAGAGAAGGGGAACAGCTTCAGACGGATAGCCTCTGTCGTGACACCATTGATCCTGAAGGTGTCACACTTCTCCAAGAAGGAGTCTAGATGCTCGATCGGGCTCTCCATGGGTGCACCCGCAAACTGATCCTGCTGGATCCACGTCACCAATGACGGCTTCAGCTCAAAGCTTTGGGCCGTGATAGCTGGAGGACGGATGGTGGAAGTGGACTCGATAGATGGCATCGAGTATTCCAGCAGTGACTTTTGAGGTGGGGTGTTCTCCTCCATGGATTCGGGATCTTCCCTTCTCCGCTTCTCGGCGGCCAAGCGCCTAAGGGTGGCGTTAATCTCTGGATCGAGGGGGATCAAGTCGTCAAGACTCATTGAACTCCTGCGCATGAAAAATTACAAACACCCGTGAAGCGACAAGTGGGAAGGAGACAGATAAAATAAGAAATAAAAATAAGAAAAAGAAAAAAGAAAAAGGAGAATGTGAAAATTATCGCGAGGTAGGGATGTGAGCTAGACACGGGGGTTCAAGAGATCCTAAAATAATCAAGCACGTTGCCTCCCCGGTAACGGCGTCATAAACTTGACCGACGCCCCGCTTGAGTCGCGGCGGCGCGGTGTCGTTTACCGCAAGTTTCACGGTTAGTGTAGGGTGCGGGAATATCGAACTCAGGGAGGCGAGGTTGTGCTTGGGTCAGGTAGGACCTAAATCACCCCGAGGGGCGAGCTAGCCCGAATCGGTGGATGGTTGTCACGAAAGGAAATGAAAGCGTATGAACAAAAAGAAAGTAAACCCGGGACTTTGGTTTCCAACCCGACGAGAGACTCTCGTCGATACGGCCTACGGGTATGGATAGCGATCGGGATTAGGGTCTAATGGTGAGACGTTGCCTCTGAAAGTGGTACCAGCGTCCCATGGGCCTGATATTCCGGTCGGTGCCCAGGATGATACACCGGACTTCCCGGATTCGATCAGTGGGCACTCCCATGTCCATTAACACTGATCGATCCCGGGAGCACTAAGTCTGCAACGATATCTCCCGACGTCTCATCCTGCCGCTCCCCGCGTGCTAGGATTTGGCGTCTACGCTAAAGGCGTGAGCTATGGCTAGGGAGTCAACCGCCAAGTTTATTCCCCCTCGGCCCGACGGTCAAAGGCGGTCTTTTTCCCGCCGATGACAATGAAACGCCCCGCGTAACCGTTAGATTCCTACCCCCTATCGATTTCCTAACCCTATGGACGCATCGGGAAGAGCCCCCGAAGGGGTTTCCACCAAAATCCCAGATTTGGGAACTAATCACAAAAATTCATGAAAAAGCAATCTAAATGAAATTTAACCGTTGAAATCATAATCGGACAATTGCAATGCGGAAGTAAAGGAGTAATAAAGACAATACTAAAAATTTAGAAAGATCTGAAAACTTACTTAAGAGTAACAATTACAGCCGTCACAAGGAAATAAAACAGTAAAAAATACAACAGCCCCCGTTTCTGGAACCCTAGGGGTTCTATATATAGATTTTCGCATCAACCGATCGGTTGACAAGTCAACCGATCGGTTGATCCGTTACAGATAAATTACAGAAAACGGCGAGTTTTCACCCGATCTCATGAACCGATCGGGTGAGTTCTTGAGCGACCGGTTGGATCTTGGAGCAGTCGGGTGAACCGGTCGGTTCGACACCCGTGTCTTCAGCTCCTTTTCTCAGCTACAGATGAACCGATCGGGTGAGAGTCACCAGATCGGTTGGAATTCTGCTCGAAAAAACAGAGAACAGCCACCCACAGAACCGGTCTGTGAACCGGTCGGGTGACTTCTTTGTGAGCTGCTGTAGAGACCGGGTGGTGCACGCGTGCATCACCCGATCGGTTGAAGATGATCAACCGACCGGGTGAGGGGTTGAAAGATGAATTCTTCGACGTTTGACCCCCTGGATCATGCGTGACTTCTCCAGTTGCTCCGGGGACTTGGGATATCATCGTAAAACGTCCCATACGTGGTCGAACTCCTGCAATCATGGACAAACAAAGAAAAGTGAAAGAAAACGGGAAAATATACGAAAACGAATAAGAGACGGCGGAAAACACGGAGAAACACAAAAGAAAACATGCGTGAATATATGAAATATAAGCGCATGTCAAAAGGCCCCTCTAAAAGTAAATGGTCCAAATCTTTCCTCTTCAGTAGAAGGATTTGACTAAAACAGGAAATGTGCCTTCAAAAATTAAGAAACAGTATCAAAAAAGAATCCTAAAATGGAATAATTTAATCAGAAAATTCAAGTTAAAATAGGAGTACGGAACCTGACGAATAAAGCGTTAAGAAAGTTCAATAAAAAGAGAAAATCACAAATTTATAAGCAGAAAGCTTTACCCTTTGAACAAAATGAGAATGGACTCCTTGTTCATCACAGAAGAGTTTTGATCAGATGATTTTATTTTTTCTTCTTTTTTCCTAGTTTCCTCCAAATCCAACAAATCTATGAGGAGCCAAATTAGGGCTTAATTCAGATTCATCAAAAAATTAAAAAAATAAGTAAAGTAAAATCAAATAAAGATGCGAGCTTTTACCTCAGGATTTTGGAAAGGGGCGAGAGTTCTTGAAGGGGCGAGAGGGCATAGAGAGAGGACGAAGAAGTCCCTCTTCAAACATGACGGTGAGAACAAAGGCGACATCTTTGTGAGAGCGAAGGACATCTCACGGCTTCTCACTCCATGCCTTGTTGTAGATGATGTCAAAGGCGGTGATTGTGACTATCGGCTCCTCCATCGCTGAGATTACAAAGGGATCACGACTATGGCAGTAACCTTCGAAGGGATCAGAACTTTAGTGCGGAAGGGGCTTGAGGGAGGACTGATTGATTTTGGGTTGGAAAGAGAGATTTAGAGAAAGAAGGGGGAAATTTTGGGGCCAAAAAAAGCCGCGCAGTGAAAAACAATTAGAGGGAAATTTTTTGGGTGTTTTGGGGATATAAAATTTCTTTTATATTTCAATTGATAAATATAATTTAAAATGCCTTGAATACACTGACGGACATAACTGTTGGTGCTTGCTTCAATATCACCAACGGTTAACCTGAACTGTGGCTAATGTGGCATATTGTAGTAGTGACCGGATAGACCGTGAAAGTGGAGCTATTTTTGCGACTACATTTGCATTTGACGATATGCAAATTATATGGCCTGAACATAGAGCACGAAGAGCCATTGACATTTGATGAAGCCCAAACATCGAGAGCATTTGCAGAGTGGCGGATATTTTGTAAGAACGCTGGTACTCCATTTAAGCTATGTGGGAATTTTAAAAGAAAAAGGAAAATCAAAGCGGATGACAATGAACAATTTTGTCCAAAATAATGTGGCTTGTGTGTGAACCATCCTTTCTGCAACAAATGGAGTTTAAACACTACTACAGATTTGGGCTTGGGTAACGCCACTTAGATAGCGCTTTTAAAAAGCGCTATCTAAGTGAGCTCTTGTATAGCGCTTCTGCACTTATAGAAAATAAAAATAAATCAAAATTAAGATAAAAATCACTTAGATAGCGCTTTTTGTTAAAGCGCTATCCAAATAATACCTTACATAGCGTTTTTTGTTAGCGGTATGGTAGTAATCGTTACGTAAGCACTTTTATTAAATAATACACATATGTATTATCCTTTGATAGCGCTTAGAGCACTCCCACCGGGCGCATTTTGGAGGGGGATTTTGGTGGATTTTTGCAAAACCCACCCCCCCAAAATGCCCCCCCTCTCCAACGCATTCCAATGAAAAGCCCCATCCAAAATGCGGGATTTTGAGGATTTTGGGTTTAAAATGCGGGATTATTGAAACAATGGTTTTTTTCTTCAAAAATTTGTATTTTTTGGGGGAAAATTCGGCCAAAATCACTACCTCTGCATTTTGGGAAAAGCCCTCCGCTGGATATGAAGCGTATTTTAGGATGGGGATTTTGGCCAAAATCCCTCCCCCCATATTTTGGCAAAAGCCCCCCATGGACATGCTCTTAGAGCACTCCCACCGGGCGATTTTGGAGGGGGATTTTGGTGGATTTTTGCAAAAAACACCCCGCCCAAAATGCCCCCCCTCTCCAACGCATTCCAACGAAAAGCCCCTCCTAAAATGCGGGATTTTGGGTTTAATTAATTTTTTATTGATTTTGGGCGCATTTTGTGGAATATAGCCATTTTTCCTTCAAAAATTTGTACTTTTTTGGGAAAATTCGGCCAAAATCACCACCCTTGCATTTTGGGAAAAGCCCACCGCTGGATATGAAACGCATTTTGTGGATGTGATTTTGACCAAAATCCCCTCCCCGCGTTTTGGTAACAGCCCCGGTGGGACTGCCCTTAGCGCTTGAAATTTCGCTGATGCGGCCGCCAATCTTTTTCGTTCCCCCTTTTTATTCCCGGCCCTTCTCCTATCTCAAACTGTCTTTCTCTCTCCTCAGCTATTTTGGCCGACACCGCCGCCGCCGTCGCATGCGCTTCACGTGGGTTCTCTCTGGCGATCTCAGGTCGTCGAGAGGCTTTCGGAGATCCGATAGCGGCAACGCAGACAGGTCAGCTTATCGGATCTGGTTACTTAATCGGGTTCCTTTTCGTTAGATGGTTTCGCATCATCCGCATTGGGTTGCTCAAGCGGATTTCGATTAATGTTTGCTATTTTTGTTTCGATTTTGAAGTTGGGTTTTGGAGGGAGGTTCGTGTCTTTCGGTGGCTAGGGTTTGAATTCCCGTGAAAAGAGACTTTGATCAGTGATCACACAGAGAGTCTGGAATTTGTTTTCTTTCTGGGTTTTTCTTTGTCAAAAGAACTCTTCTTGTGGGGTTTTAGTGTTCTGGATATCTGTGGGTTCAAGGAAGTGGCGTTCGATTGTTTTGGGGTTTAGGTTTGTTGTAGGGTTTTTGTGAGGATAGTAGCAGCTGAAGGAGAAGGCGCGAAGATTGCAGCGGGTTGTTGGATCCTTGATCTTGGGGGATTTGAAACTCAGCCGTTGGATATGCTTTTGGGGTATTAATCTGAGCCGTGGAACTGAGTGGAAGGAGATCTGATCTGGGCCGTCCATGCTTGATGGCCGTTGGAGCAGCTGGCATCTGCGTTAGGCGTAACAAACTCTGAAGGGGATAAAAGCCAAGGGAATTATTGTAGAAAGCATCGTCGTTGAAGTAAAAAGCAAATAGAAATTCCCTTTTGATTTCTTCTTCCCATTTCTCTTTGCTTTTGTGTTTTGCTTTGTTTTTGTAGATTTTAACAATGGGGAAGACGGGTGGACGGCGTAATGAGAAAGATGACGTTCCAAAAGAGCCAAGCCCCTCACAATTGGTATCAAAGCCACCCCTGGTCGAAGGCGATGGCAAAGGATTGGGTGGGCCGGAGGAGAACTTTGAGGCGTGCCCGTGGGAAGAGAGATTCATGAAGCTGGAAATGGCGGCTGATTATCAGCGAGAGCTCAGCTTCCGGATGCAGCATCAGATGGATAGATCAATGGCGGAACAGGCGAATATGAGAGCTGACATTGCAGATCTGAAGGGGCAACTCTCTACTCAGTTCTGTAATATCAATGCGCAACTGGTGGGAATCACGAGCAAGCTGGATGGTAGTAGCTCAGATAGGCATCTCATACTGGCCAACAACCCAAATGCTGGGCCAAGGAGAACCAATCAGGATGGTAATCCACTAAACTCCTTTGTAGAAGATGTATCAAGTAATAGATGTTATAATGGCAATATTGAGTTTCATCCTAAAAGGGCTGCGACCAGAGTTTCCCTTGTTTAGGGGAACTGAGGATGTAATTCCATGGCTGAGCCAAGCTTTGCAGATTTTTGCATATTACAACACAGAGAAGAGTGGTTGGGTTAAGACTTGTGGGTTTTATATAAAAGAAGAGGCCCTTCAGTGGTTTGAATGGGCTAAGGTTAATGTGGAGAATTTTTTTGAATGGGAAGTCTATAAGGAGCTGCTAGCACGTTTTGGACTACCAGAGATGGAGAGGCCTTTCCAATCCTTTTCAAATCTTAGGCAAACTACTTCAGTCCGTGAGTATCTCAAGAAGCTGGAGCAGATCATGGGATTTTTGGAGAAACTACTAAGGGAGTATATACGGGATAAATTTGTTGGTGGGTTGAAGGATGAGATCAGATATGAAGTCATGGCTGCTAGACCTACTGACTTGAGATCTGCTATATTTTTGGCTAAAATTTCTGAAGAAAAGTTCATGCAAACAAGAAGAGGGATTAAGACTCTCACTAATCCAGCTGTACCCCAAGGAAAAACAGTGGTGAATGCAGCCCAAGGCAGGGTTATAGGTGCTTCAGAGCTACCAGCCACAGCTAGAAGACTAACACAGGAAGAGATTATACATAAAAGGAAAAATAGGTTGTGTTTTGGTTGTGATGAAAAGTGGAGCCCAGACCATAAGTGTAAGAGAGCATTTTTAATGGAGGGGGTATGGAATGGGAATGATGTGGATCCAGGAGAAGATGCAGTAGGAATTGAGCTAGAATTGAATAAAGAATTATCAAGCAAATCTGTTGAAGGGATCATAGAAGACTCAGCTGCTATATCACTACAAACCATGTGTGAGCTACCAGCTGCCAACACATTGAAAATGGAGGGAAGTATCAAGGGGCAGAGTGTTCACATCTTGGTTGACTCTGGGTCTACACATAGTTTTATCCATCCAAGGTTGGTCCACTCACTGGGCCTACAGATAGAAGTTTCTAAGAATTTTGATGTCTGGGTAGATAATGTGGAGAAGTTGGTTTGCTCAGGGGTCTGCAAGGGAGTCCAGCTTCATTGCCAAGGGGTCACTGTGTTGGTGGACCTGTTGCTGCTTCCTATGGGGGAAATCAAATTGTGCTAGGGGCTCACTGGTTAGGTGAATTGGATGATATTATCATGAACTTCAAGAAGTTACAGATGAAATTTCATTACCAAGGGAGGGATTGTGTTTGGCAAGGAGCTAGACGTGAATCTCAGTGGGTGGATGAGAAGCAGTTAAAGAGAATGCTGAGGCAGGAAGGGGAAGGATACATTATTCAGTTGAAGTCACTCACCTTGGCTTCCCTTAAGGAGCAATGCTCTATTATGGATTTCCAAAGTCACCCACCAGAGCTGCAAGAGTTGTTGAGGAAATATTCCAAAATTTTTGAAGAGTCAAAGTGACTTCCTCCTCCCAGGAGCTGTGATCACAATATACCCCTGGAGCCTGGTTCTAAACCTGTGTGTATACGTCCCTACAGGCATGCACATTTCTTAAAAGGAGAAATTGAAAAACAAGTTTCCGACATGCTGAAGACAGGTGTGATACGTAATAGCTCCAGTTCCTATGGATCCCCAGTGGTGATGGTGAAGAAGTCTGATGGTAGTTGGAGAATGTGTGTGGATTACAGGGCTTTAAACCAACAGACAGTAAAAGACAAGTTTCTCATTCCCATCATAGATGAATTGTTAGATGATCTCCATGTGGCTGTGGTCTTTTCCAAGCTTAACCTCAGGCCAGGTTATCACCAAATAAGAGTTAATCCTGAGGGTATTTTTAAAACTGCATTTAGAACCCATGAAGGTCACTATGAATTTGTAGTTATGCCCTTTGGACTCAGTAATGCTCCCTCAACCTTCCAATCATTGATGAATCAAATTTTTAAACCCATATTGAGGCAGTATGTGTTAGTTTTTTTTGATGATATCCTCATTTACAGCCCAACTGCAAGTTCTCATGTTGAGCACCTTACAAGGGTCTTTCAAATCCTCATGGATAACCAGCTATATGTGAAGCTTTCCAAGTGTCATTTTGCCAAGGGGTCTGTGGATTACCTGGGACATGTAATATCAGGACATGGTGTAGCAGTGGACCCAAGGAAGATAGAAGCTGTGATGCAATGGAGTATGCCAAGGAATGTGAAAGCATTGAGGGGATTCTTGGGCTTGGCAGGGTATTACCGTAAATTTGTGAAAGGCTTTGGGAGTATAGCAGCTACCCGGACAGAACTTCTGAAGAAGGGTGAGACTAATAAAAAGGGAGAATTCATTTGGAAGGAAGAAGCACAAATTGCCTTCCAGAAATTGAAGAATGCACTGGTTACTGCCCCAGTGCTAGCCATGCCAGATTTTGAGAAGGATTTTATTCTGGAATGTGATGCATCAGGTCTGGGAATAGGGGCAGTCCTAATGCAAGAGGGAAGACCCATAGCTTACCTCAGCTCTAAATTGAAGGGGAGAAACCTGCTGTTGTCAACATATGAGAAGGAGTTGTTAGCTATCATCATTGCTACCTCAAAATGGAGCCATTACCTAATGGGGAGGAAATTTATTATTAAGACAGATCATCAAAGTTTAAGCTACTTGTTTAGTCAAAAATTGCAGCTGGGTATCCAAAGCAAGTGGCTGGTAAAATTACAACAATTTGATTATAGGGTGGAGTACAAACCTGGCAAAGGAAATTTGGTTGCAGATGCTCTGTCAAGGGAAATAGAAAATGTTGACACTCTTCAAGAGGATTATTACTCCCTCTATCCCATTTCCATAGTTCAGCCTAGTTGAATGCAGGGAATACAGGACATGATTGCTAGTGACCCTTATTATGCTGCAATTGAACAGAAGATGCAAGCAGGTGATGAAGCAATGAAAAATTACACTAAGCTAAATGGGATGTACTACTACAAGGGAAGGATATTAGTTAGTCCTAGCAATGAGGATGTTTTCAATATCCTATTACAGGAATTCCATAGTTCACCTATGGGGGGACACTCAGATGCCACCAGGACTATCCACAGGCTAAAGGAAACTTTTTATTGGAAAGGAATGAGATCCATGGTGAGAGCATTTGTGAGAGAATGTGATGTATGCCAAAGGAATAAGGCTGAGGGTGTAGCTAGTCCAGGATTGCTTCAACCCCTCCCAACCCCAGAGCAGATTTGGGAAGACATATCCTTGAATTTCATAGTAGGCCTGTCTTCCTGTGGAGATGTTAGTGCTATTTTAGTTGTGGTGGACAGACTCACAAAGTATGCACACTTCTTTTCTCATAAGTTTCCTTATACTGCCAAGCAAGTAGCTCAAGTTTTTTTTTTGATGGTGTCTACAAACTCCATGGCATGCCAAAATCCATAGTGAGTGATAGAGACCCCCTATTCACAAGTCAGTTTTGGAACTTTTCAGCCTCCAGGGTACCCTATTGGCTTTCAGCTCAGCCTATCACCCTCAATCAGATGGACAAACTGAAATCACTAACCGTCACTTGGAGTGCTACCTGAGGTGTTTTTGCTCACACAAACCCAAAGAGTGGCACAAGTGGCTGACATTAGCCGAGTATTGGTTTAACACAACTTGGAAGGTTTCCACTCAGCTAACCCCATATGAAGCAGTATATGGAAGAAAACCCCCTACCCTGCTGAGGTATACTCCCCAGGCCTCCCAAGTCCAAGCTGTAGATGAGATTTTATTCTCAAGGGAGGTGACACTTCAGCTGCTCAAGGATAACCTGAAGAAGGCTAAGGAGAGGATGAAGCATTTTGCTGACACAAGGAGGACTGAGAGGCATTTTGAAGAAGGAGCATGTGTATATCTGAGGTTACAACCCTATAGGCAACTGAGTGCAGCAATGAAGAAACCGTGCAAATTGTCCCCTAAATACTATGGACCTTATCAGGTAGAGAAGAGGATTGGAGAGGTGGTATATAAGTTGAAAATGCCAGTGACTTCAAAAATCCATCCAGTCTTTCATGTTTCCCAATTGAAGGAGAAATTGGGTCATAGAGCTGTTCTACAGGACACTCAACCCAGCTATATGGTGGAGGTAGTGGATGATCCTGAAGCAATACTGGACCGTCGTACCTTGCAGGCCCAAAGATCCCTCATCCCTCAAGTGTTGATCAAATGGCGCCAACAGAGCGAGGAAGATGCAACATGGGAGGATTACTGGAGTTTAGTGAAGAAATTTCCCAGTTTTGACCTTGAGACAAGGTCTAAAAATGGGGAAGGGATTGTGAGGATACTAGCAGCTGAAGGAGAAGACGCGAAGATTGCAGCGGGTTGTTGGATCCTTGGTCTTGGGGGATTTGAAACTCAGCCGTTGGATATGCTTTTGGGGTATTAATCTGAGCCGTGGAACTGAGTGGAAGGAGATCTGATCTGGGCCGTCCATGCTTGATGGCCGTTGGAGCAGCTGGCATCTGCGTTGGGCGTAACAAACTCTGAAGGGGATAAAAGCCAAGGGAATTATTGTAGAAAGCATCGTCGTTGAAGTAAAAAGCAAATAGAAATTCCATTTTGATTTCTTCTTCCCATTTCTCTTTGCTTTTGTGTTTTGCTTTGTTTTTGTAGATTTTAACAATGGGGAAGAAGGGTGGACGGCGTAACGAGGAAGATGACGTTCCAAAAGAGCCAAGCCCCTCACAGTTTTAGAGAGGAAATTTCCTTTTCTCTTCTTTTTGGTACTATTTCGTTCTTACGATATTGTCGGTATTTTTTTGTTCTTTTCCCTTTTTAAGTTTATTGTCTGAATTTCCCATCTTATTTCCCGTTTAGAGAAACATTTTATAACGATCTTTTTTCCCCATTTTCCATTGGTAAATTTAATTTCTCAGCATTATGTCTATGGGCTTTACATGATCCATCAATATCTTATTTTTTTTAATTCACACGAAATTTATTTATTTTTTCAATACATACGATGTACTGTAATTTGTTAGGGCTTGAATTATCTTGAATGTTTTATGAATGCACCGTGAACAATTCTCAATTTTGTTATTACATGGAGGGTTTATGGATTAGGGAATTAGGTTTTTTGGCGATGGGATTCAAGGGGTGTTAGCAGTTTGGTAGAGGATTTAGAGGTGGATGTTGTCTTTGGGGAGTAGGGATGAAGGGAGGAAGGGGACAGGGACAGGGTTCCGATCGAGGGAGGGTGCGATGGAGGAGAACGAGCTTGAAGAAGGAGATGCGTTCTCTGGCCAGAGGATGCTGCTTGTATAGATCCGGACATCGCTCTCTCTTACGATGTAAGGAAATCTCTTTTGTTTGTTCATAAAAATTTGAGCTTTTCCAGTTGAATGACCGGGGTTTGATTGAAAAACTGAAATTTGATTCTTTTGGTACTGGGATCTTCCTTAATATCAGTTCTTCAAGTTTGTAGAATTTCGGGTGCCAAATGCTTGCTGTAGGAATTAGTGGTCTTCACAGTATGCTCGCTTTGGATATTAACTGAACCTCATTTGGGGTTTCTATTTGGATTCTAACTGAACCTCATCTTCTATTGGAATGTGATGGAGAGATTTCCATTTGTATTTTCTAGAATATGATGAATGAAGGTTTTGTTTGTTCTATCTTTGCCATCTTGTTTGTTCTATCTTTGCCATCAAATTGACTTCATATTCGGAAATGCGAAATCCCTGTATCAGGTTCGAAAACATAGTGAGAATTTGTGACACGTATGCACACCATGGACATATTTGCTTGTCAAATCATTATTCCTTAATTATTTAACCATATACCATGTGTGCATACACAAATGGCTGCTACACTAAATTATAAATTTGAGCTACACATTATGATATTCTAAAATGCTAACATTGTTTTCTTCTGCCAATTTCCTTGCAATCGGACTAGCAAATGTACGTTCCCAGCATGTGAAGTTTCTTGAGGCCTGAAGCCTTTGGCTTGGGAGCTTTCGACGGCTCTGGTTCCACCTTAGGTTTTTAAGCCTAAGGATCAGCCGGCTTATGTTGTGAGTTGTATCTTATCCCCCAATGCCCCATTCCCATTGTGTATTCCTAGTTATATGCTGAGAATCAACTAGTCTTGGAAAATTTTGATGGCACATGTTTTTCTTGGTGTCTTGTTCTGTGCTTCCGTATATTTTTCAGTATATTTCTCAGTGAATTTAATATGAATTTTTCCAGTTAAAGTTGCCCGTTTTGTGGCCACACATGTATTATTAGTTCATTCAGATCTTCATTCTCGTCCTCAGATCTTCATTCTCATCCTGTATATTTGTATCCACACTCAGCTAGTTTACTTCTAACTGAACTAAAACTGCACACAGACCAATTTAGAACATATTGCAAGCATCTAAATGGTTTGGGGAGAGAACATTTTCAGCATGACTTTCCTATCATCCATGCATCTTTACACACATGGTATTTTTGGTTTCATCAGAAGTTGGGCTTCTACTTGATTCCAAGGAAAGTGGCCGAGAACTGTGGAAATGAGCTGTACAATGCATGCCCTACTTATTTGAATGTAAGCATTGCATCCTTCAGATTAATTCAATGCAACTGTAATTCAATGCAACTGAAAGAGTAGAAACACGAATGAGATTTGAGCTAGCTTTCAACCGTCTATATAAGCTATTGCCTTTAGGGTTTCCCCAACCTCCCATTTGATTATATGCATTCACATTACTGAGGAATTTGCATAATATGTTTTCAATTAGCTATGCATTTTTATCATTGGCATTTTTATATTGATTATCTTTTTCAATAAAAAGACATTCTAACCATTATGAATATCATGCATATTATATATTACTACCCAGTCATATGCATACCTAGCTATGTTGCAGTGTGTCTCTGTATCTTAACTTTTAAGAATCATTTGTGTCCTGTGTTTGTGTCCATGCTTTATAAGCTGAATCTAACTGTGCAGGAATGCTATAGGGAAAGCATGTATTATATGATGCAATTTCTACAGAAATGCACAAATTTGCTAGGATAACCATTTTGTTTTCTTAAAAATAACCATATACTATTGCTTTCTTATTCTAATTCATAATGAGTTTTCTGCTTCATTCAAGACTAGTCAATATTGTATATGTTTGAAGGTAATTACAAATTTTCCATGCTTTTCCAAATAACTTCTGGCAGTTTTCTTCAAGTGTATGCCATTTTTATAATATAATGACTGTTATACTACACTTGTTTGCAGGTATTGCTTACTCTTGTATTATTCATATTAGAGTTCTTTAGCACTTTGCCACCAAATAATATTAAAGATGAATATAATCCCCCTAATGATAGTATACCAAGATAATCACATATCTGGTATCCCTCAAATCACCAAGAATACCATTGGGGTTTGGTTATATAAGCCTTTATATCCATAGGATGAGGCATGTTGTTTTGAAGGATATTTACATGAACTCAGCAGTGTAAGGGCATTTATTTCAGTTTTGATCCTTCTATGAATTACATATGAATTTATTGTTTGGATATTAGATTACAAAGCTTGAAAATGTTTCTGGAAAGTACATGGATTTAATATACATTTAAGTATGGATTAACTCTCTTTGAAACATATATCTTAATCTTGCATATTGATGTTGCACTCAATATGATATAGCTGGAAACCGGAAGGCTATTGTTATCCATGTCCCTTACCGTCTGAGGAAGGCTTTCAGAAAAGTTCATGTTAGGCTTGTCCGGGAGTTGGAAAAGAAGTTCAGTGGCAAGGCAATATGCTTCCTACATTGACATATACATGCTCAGGCTTGCAATTACTTGATACAGTTCCTGTACATATTAATCATAGTTGTATCTGCAAGCCATTATTCTCAGTGGACCCCTGGATTGATAATAGAAGGCATGTTTGTCTTTGGACATTTTTAAGTTACTGATACGAATCGCTTGCCGTTTGGATCAAATCAGCGAATAAATGATTAAAACAGCGATTTAAAGGTGGAAAAATGTAAAATAGTGGAAAAACAATGAGAAAGCAAAGAACTTGATAAGGATTCTTCGAGGCGAATCAATCTCCTAGCTTTTATTGAACGCCTAAAAGCCTAAATAGCATCAAGATGATAACTAGATTGTTCGAAGACAAATCAAGCATAAACTAACAATGACGGCAAGCCCTAATTATAAAGGAAAACAGGGATTTACTAATTTGGTCTGACTAGACCAAAATACCCCTGAGGTGACTAATACCGGCCCCCACGTCTCCTCCTGCGAACGTAAACAATCATGGGCTCCCCGCTAGCCGCATCTCCCGCGTGTGTGCCCAGCCCAAGCGGCGCATCCGCATCAATACCCCCCCTAAAAGATCCACCTTGTCCTCAAGGTGGAAGTCAGGAAACTGCTCCCGCATCACGTCGTAGGCTTCCCAAGTCACATCACAGTCCGGTAGACCCGCCCAATAGATCAGTACCTCCTTCCGCCGCCCCGGGCCCTGACGAACCGCCCTCACATCCACAGGCTCAAGTAGTACCTCCATGTCCTCCGTCAAGGTAGGAGGCAAAGTAGAAGACACAGCCTGATCTCCGATAGCCTTCCTCAGCTGCGACACGTGGAACACCGGATGTATTCCCGAGGACGCGGGTAACTCCAACCGGTACGCCACCTGGCCAATCCTGGCCATCACCCTGTATGGACCGAAATATCTAGCTGACAGCTTCTCATTCGGCCTCCTCGCCAAAGATCTCTACCGGTACGAACGCAGCTTGAGATACACCATGTCTCCCACCTGAAACTGTACATCCCGTCGATGCCCATCGGCCGTGGCCTTCGTCACCTGCTGAGCTCGTAGCAGATGCTTCCTCAGCTCCTCTAGCAAACTATCCCTCTCCCCCATGTACTCCTCCACCCGAGACACTGGAGTCTGTCTGTCACCAAAACGGAGCAAGGGTGGGGGGTCCCTCCCGTACAGCACTCTAAATGGCGTCGTCCCTGCCGCAGAGTGGTACGGAGTATTGTACCAGTACTCTGCCCACACTAACCACCTATGCCACTGACGTGGTGTCTCTGAGGTGAAGCACCGCAAGTATGTCTCTATGCTACGGTTGACCAACTCCGTCTGGCCGTCGGTCTGGGGGTGGTAGGCCGTACTCCGCTTCAGGACCGTACCCTGCACCCTGAATAGATCTCGCCAGAAGCCACTCATAAAAACCTGGTCCCTGTCGGACACGATGGACCCTGGCACCCCATGTAACCGTATCACCTCCCTCGTGAAAGCAGTAGCTACCGACACTGCCGTGTATGGATGCTTCAATGGAATAAAGTGAGCGTACTTACTCAGGCGGTCCACTACCACAAATATCACCGTGTAGCCATCGGACCGTGGTAGTCCATCAATGAAGTCCATCGTCACCTCCTCCCAAACCCTCTCTGGCAATGCCAACGGCTGTAGTAGGCCCGCTGGGGCCATAGCCATGTACTTGTGGCGTTGGCAAACGTCACAAGCTGCGACTAGGCGCGCGATCCTCTTCTTCATTCCGGGCCAATATAGCTCTCTGGCCATCCTCTGGTAGGTCTGCTGTACCCCTAAATGGCCCCCGGTCACCGAACTGTGAAACTCCTGGAAGAGGACCGGTATGAACTCTGAGCTCCGTGGTATCACCATCCTCCCCTGGTACAGCAATCTGCTCCCTGCTAACGAGTAACCAACCGGTCCGTCCTCGCCACTCTGCAGTCTCTCCCGGATCTGTCATAACTCCGCATCTGCCTCTGCCTCCTGCAACATCGGCTCCCAACCCAACCACATAGGCAGTGACAACGCCCTCAAGTCGATGCCATCCTCCCTACGTGACAAGGCATCAGCAGCCTTGTTCTCCAACCCGGGCCTGTACTCGATGTCGAACCGGTATCCCACCAGTTTGGACAACCAGTGCTGGTGCTTCTCAGTGACAAGCCTCTACTCCAGTAAGTACTTGAGGCTCCGCTGGTCCGTGCGAACCACGAACTCCCTCCCCAACAAGTACGGTCGCCACTTCTGAATCGCGAAGACTATGGCCATAAGCTCCCGCTCATAAACTGATTTCAGTCATGCTCTAGCGGTCAGCACCTGACTGAAATAAGCTATGGGTCTACCCTCCTGCATAAGTACCGCTCCCAGCCCGTACCCCAAGGCATCCGTCTCGACCACGAACGATATGCTGAAATCTGGCAAGGCTAGAACCGGTGCCGTCGTCATAGCCACCTTCAAGGCCTCAAAGGCCTTGGTGGCTTCCTCCCCCCACTTGAAACCGTCCTTCAACTGCTCGGTGAGAGGCCACGCAATCGTGCTGTAGCCCTTGACGAACTTCCTGTAGTAGCCTGTCAGCCCCAAAAACCCCCTCAAAGCTCGTAGCGTAGTAGGAAGCGGCCAATCTAGCGTAGCTGATATCTTCGATCTGTCGGCCGCTACCCCCTCTACCGACACTACATGGCCTAAGTACTCAATTCGCAGCTGTCCAAAGCTGCACTTCTTCCTATTGGCGAAGAGCTGATTCGCCAACAGCTCCTTGAATATTATCTCCAAGTGGCATATGTGCTCCTCCATATCCCGGCTGTAGACCAGGATGTCATCAAAAAATACAAGTATGAACCGCCGTAGGTAAGGCTGGAACACCTTGTTCATGAGGGCCTGGAACGTCGACGGAGCATTCGTCAAGCCAAAAGACATGACAAGAAACTCGTAATGACCCTCATGGGTCCGAAAAGCGGTCTTTGGCACATCCTCTGGCCGCATCAGTATCTGGTGGTACCCCGCTCTCAGGTCGATCTTCAAAAAGACCGTTGCCCCATGTAGCTTGTCTAACAGCTCGTCAATCACCGGAATAGGGAACTTGTCCACAACAGTCTCCCTATTCAGCGCCCGGTAATCGACATAGAATCTCCAACTCCCGTCTTTTTTCTTCACCAACAACACTGGTGAAGAAAAAGGACTCACACTGGGCTGTATCACCCCCGCCTGCAGCATCTCCCGCACCAACCGCTCTATCTCGTCGTTATGCGAATGCGGGTATCTGTATGGCCGCACGCTGACTGGAGCCCCATCCCCCCGTAGCACGATCGCATGCTCGTGTCCCCTCTGCGGTGGTAGCCCCTGTGGGCTCTGAAACACCTCTTGGTACTGCTCCAGTATCGGCTCCACCTCCCCTGCGGTCTCTGTCTGCTGCTCCTCCTCAGTCGACAACCCCTGACACTCCACCAGGAAACCCTCACCCTCCTCCTACAACGCCCTAATGATGGCCTTGAAGGCCACAACCGAAAAGCAGAGTGTAGGGTCTCCGGTCAGCACCACCGTCCGGTCACCGTCCTGGAACTCCATCCGCAGGAGCTTCCAGTTCACCTTCATCTCCCCCAACTTCTTCAACCACTGTACCCCCAGAATGATGTCCACATTCCCCAACTCCAGCGGTAAGAAGTCCTCCACTATCTGTATGCCCTGCAGCATCAGGCACACCCCCTTGCAGAGCCCAGCGCTCTCCTCCATCTTCCCCGGCCCCAGCAACACTGTGAATCTCTCCAACGTGCTCAGATCCAGCCCATGACGATCCACCAACTTCTTAGAAATGAAGTTGTGAGTCACCCCACTGTCAATAAGGACCGTCACCGCCTGCTCTGCCAACGTCCCTGATAACTTCATGGTATGATTCGGAGTGAATCCTACCACAGAGTTCAGGGAGACCTCCGCCACGTCCATGTGTACATTCACCTCCACCACCTGCTCTGGCTCCAGTACCTCCTCCTCATACTCCTCGTCGGGTACGATCACAATCTGCAGTAACTTGCTCGCACATCGGTGACCGGGGCTGAACTTCTCGTCGCAACGGAAGCATAACCCTGCTGCACGCCTGGCCCACATGTCCGCCTCTGTCAGTCGCCTACCTGGTACCACCCCTGGCCTGACCTCTCCTCTAGGCTCCACTGGGGCTCCTGCCGTTGGCCGTAGAGGAACTGGTGCTGACGTACTGCGCTGGCACTGGACTCCCCAGGCCCCTCTGATGCGCCTCTCCTCCGTGTGCTTTTCCTTCGCCATGTGGGCTAGACGGAGGACATCCTCCAAGTCATTGGGCCTCTGCATCCGAAGCTCTGCCCGTATCGAGGGCTTCAACCCCCTCATGAAACTCCCGATCAACACCTGGTCAGACACCCCCCGCAACCTGCTAGCCAACATCTCGAACTTCTCCACGAAGTCTCGAACTGTCCCCTCCTGTCGTGGTGCCGACAACTGCTCATAGAAGTCCCCTCCGGATTTCTCCTGGAACCGGTCGAGAAGGTATGAAGAGATCTCCTCCCAGGAGCGAAAAGGAGAGCGGGCTGTCTTCCACCGGTACCAGGCTAGGGCCTTGTCCTCGAAATAGATCCCTATAGCACGCAAGACCTCCTCCTCTGTCAGCTGCATCACCTGGAAGTAACGCTCGGCCCGGTAGACCCATCCGTTAGGATCGGTGCCATCAAATGTTGGCATCTTCAGCTTCTTCAGCCTTCGATCCGCGTTTATGTCACCGTACTGTGCTCCAAACCCTCCACCGTGCTGTCCTCCATACCCGCCACGGCCGCCTCCCGGCACCATCACGCCCACTTGCCCCCCTCCGGGGCCTCCGTCGCCTCCCTCGTACAGCTCATCAGGCCATTGAGGCCGCTCCATATCCCCCTCCGGGATGTAGTTCCCCAAACAGTCCAGTGGTCGTGGTGGCTAGAAAAAAATGGGCTCTCTAGCCCCTCCGTGCGGCTGACCGGGCGCTATCCGGCCCTCCAGATGGCCCCCTGGGCCCCAAAATTGGGCTGCAGGAGCCCCAATCGTCGCCCCGTGAGCCCCTCTTCCTCCGTCGGTCCTCGTCGTCACTCCTGGGGGCTGAACAAACCCCGCCACGCCCCCCAAAAGGCCTTAGTGGTCTCGCAGGGCCTCTAAAACGCGTCGCCGGGTCCTCAGGAGGGGTGGCCCAGGCTGTGGCGCCACCCCAAAGCCCTACCGGAGCCGCCGCACCCCCAAAAGGGGTTCCCCCACCTCCTGCGTCCCCCGACGGGGGCGCCCAGCCTCCAGCGCCCCCTGGCGGGGGCGCTCCGCCTCCCGCGCCCCCCGGAGGGGGCGCTCCGCCTCCAGCGCCCCCCGGCGGGGGGTGCCAGCCTCCAGACACCCACCACAGGGGGTGTCGCTACCGTTGGGGGGGGCGATAGTGCCCGTCGAGCCCCCCAGGCCCGGCTGGGCCTGTCGAGCTCTCGGCATGCCCAGTTGGGCCTATCGCACTTCCGGCAGGCCCAGTTGGGCCTGCCGTGCTTGCCGCGAGGGCTTTGTGGGCCCCGCTGCCTTCCCCCACAAACCCTAGAGGGTTTGGCCAGCCGTCTTCTTGGTTTGGAGGGTTGGTAGCCGCCGTTTCGACGACAAACCCTTCCGGGTTTTTGCCTCGATTTCCTCTGATAGCCGTCGAGATGATCTGGAGCATCGTCATCATCGCCGGGATCTGCGTCACCTCCCTCGCCGTTTTAGCCGCCTCGATCCTCATGTGCATGAGTTCGACTTGGATATCCTCTTGCGTATGGGCGTGATCCTTGTTGGAGATCTCCATGGCCGTCTTCAATGATTGAATATCCTCGCCCATGGCCCTCTTCAATTCCTCCTTCTCGCGGTTGATTTCTTTACGAAACCATTGAAGCCGTTCTTCCGTCGCGCCGCCTCTTGTCCCTCCCGCCATTAGATCTCACCGCTCTGATACCAATTTGATACGAATCGCTTGCCGTTTGGATCAAATCAGTGAATAAATGATTAAAACAGCGATTTAAAGGTGGAAAAATGTAAAATAGTGGAAAAACAATGAGAAAGCAAAGAACTTGATAAGGATTCTTCGAGACGAATCAATCTCCTAGCTTTTATTGAACGCCTAAAAGCCTAAATAGCATCAAGATGATAACTAGATTGTTCGAAGACAAATCAAGCATAAACTAACAATGACGGCTAGCCCTAATTATAAAGGAAAACGGGGATTTACTAATTTGGTCTGACTAGACCAAAATACCCCTGAGGTGACTAATACCGGCCCCCATGTCTCCTCCTGCGAACGTAAACAATCGTGGGCTCCCCGCTAGCCGCATCTCCCGTGTGTGTGCCCGGCCCAAGCGGCGCGTCCGCATCAGTTACACTGATGTGTTTCATGTGTTCTTTCTTTGGGATGTAATTTTGGTTGCCACAAGAAGGATTATGAGACCACCAAAGAAAGGCTCCGCCGTTACACGTCCATGCAGCTGCACTCTGACTGCTATGCATGATGCAATATTGGAAGATATTGTATATCCTGCAGAGATTGTTGGGAAGCGTGTTCGATACAGAATTGATGGCTCCAAAATCATCAAAGTAAGAAAGTATTTCATTCTGGGCCAACTTTTTTCATCATCCTTTTTTTATATTTTACTTATATTGTTTGACGAGGAGCCTGAGCGGGAACCCACCAATGGAGAGATGATGCGAATGATGCTCCAGATGATGCAAGTGTAGCAGGGCGTGCTCCTGCAAGTCCAGAATGCTCCGCTTGCTCGAGCTGGTCGGGCAATCCAGGATGCCCCTCGCTCTGAGCCGGGAGAGAAGCAATTTCGGGAGCTGGGTCCCGCATATTTTGATGGGTCTGAGGGTCCTCTGGCTGCCGATGAGTGGATTCGGAACATTGAGGATAACCGGGCGATGGCGAAGATTAATCCGGCTGGATGGGTTGATTTGGCTAAGAGGCAGCTGAAGGATAATGCCAGAAACTGGTGGGATGCTGAAGAGAAGATGCTGGTGGAGCCGATAGTTTGGGCTACCTTTAAGTCCAGATTTGATGGAGAATTATTCCCGAAGGCTGCAAGGCAGGCGATGCTGCAGCGCTTCATAGATTTGAAGCAGGGGAGCTTGTCGGTGGATCAGTACCACCAAGAGTTCACGAGGCTCAGTCGGTTTGCACCGAAGATGGTGCAAGATGCCGATGAGAAAGCTCAGCGATTTCTTCAGGGACTTGCCTTGGAGCTTCAGAGCTTTGTGACCTCTTCTGACCTGGAGACATACCAGAAGGTCCTGGTTGCTGCGAGGCGGCAGGAGTTGAATTTGAACCAGAGGAGGGGACAGGTTTCAGGAGCTGGGAAGAGGCCTGTGGAGCCGGTCCGTGCTGTGGTTAGACCGGGATTCAGGCATGTTTAGCCTGTTCAGTTCAAGAGGCCAGGAGGGCCTATTCTGAAGACTTGCCATTTCTGCGGCAAGACCGGGCACCTCAGGGATCAGTGTAGGAGGTTCCTGGGGCAGTGTATTGTCTGCGGAGATCCTGCCCATACCATCAGGGAGTGTCCCAAGTCGAAGCAGCCTTGGCGGGCTCCTATTGCAGCACAGCCGTTACAGCAGCGTGCTCCTGTGCCCGCTGGACGTGGAGCACCCCTTGTTCCACAGAGACAGGCCTTTCAGCAGGCTGTTCCACCGAGAGGGCAGGCCTTTCTGATGACTGAGGAGGAGAGCATGCTGTGGACGAGGTTATCACAGGTAACTTCCCTCCTAGCTGTTTCTTCCTTAGTTATGTTTGATTGTTAGATTATGTTGTTTGCTTGCACATGATTGTTGCTAGACTAGGGCTTGATTGTTAGACTGTTTGTAGGTGTGATTTTGGTGTGCACATTTCCTGCACGAGTTCTCTTTGACTCTGGTGCATCGATGTGCATTATTTCTCGGAGCTTCGTGTAGAAGCATTCCTTGTCGACGTCCCCTCTTTCCAAGAGTTGGAATATTGTTACAGGGAATGGCGTGGTCTCGGTGCATCGTGGTTGCAATTCTTGCTCGTTGGTGGTTTGTGGACATGAGCTTTACGCTGATTTCATCGTCCACGACATCATCAACTATGATGCAGTTCTTGGGATGGACTGGCTTGCGAGCTTCTATGCTACGATTGACTATCGGAGGAAGAAGGTGGTGTTCGAGATTCCCGGACATCCAGTATTTGAGTTCAGTCGAGGTAGCAGTTCGCTTGGTCCTGTCAGATTTCGGGCCAGACCAGTGGAGGTTGTGGTTATGCAGATGAAGTTGGAGAGGCCAGCTGTGGTGCGAGATTTTGATGACGTCTTCCCCAAGGAGATGTCTGGACTGCCACCTGATCGAGCTTTGGAGTTTTCTATTGATCTTATTCCAGGTGCGCAGCCCATTTCGAAGGCACCATATCGTATGGCGCCAGCAGAGTTGGAGGAATTGCGTAGGCAGTTGGATGAACTTATGCAGAAGGGTTACATCAACCCTAGTGTGTCTCCGTGGGGAGCACCGGTGTTGTTGGTGAAGAAGAAGGATGGTTCGCGTCGCATGTGCGTGGACTATCGGGAGCTGAATGCGGTGACCATTAAGAACAAATACACGTTGCCTCACATCGATGATATCTTTGATCAGCTGGGAGGATCGAGGGTTTTTTCTAAGTTGGATTTGAGGAGTGGTTACCATCAGTTGAAGGTGAAGAAGGATGATGTTCTGAAGACAGCGTTCAGGACGAAGTATGGACACTACGAGTTTGTGGTTATGCCTTTCGGTGTAACCAACACACCCGCAGTTTTCATGAATCTGATGAACCTTATTTTCTATGACTTTTTAGATAAGTTTGTCGTTATCTTTATTGACGACATTCTGATCTATTCTAAGTCGGAGGAAGAGCATGCCTCGCACTTGAGGGCGGTGCTGGAGATTTTGAGGAAGCATCGGTTGTATGCTAAGTTTTCGAAGTGCGAGTTTTGGTTGGATAGAGTTGCTTTTCTCGGGCATGTGGTGACTGGAGATGGTATTTCAGTGGATCCCGAGAAGATTAGGGCCATCAGGGAGTGGCCTGTTCCGTCGTCTGCGTCTGAGATTCGAAGTTTCCTTGGTTTAGCGGGATACTATCGGCGTTTCATTAAGGACTTTTCCCGTATTGCTGAGCTGATGACCAGTTTGACACGGAAGGATGTACCTTTTGTTTGGTCAGGTGATTGTGAGAATGCTTTTGGTGTTCTGAGGGAGAGATTGACGACTGCCCCTATTCTTGTTGTACCTGATCGCAGCGGTGGATTTGAGATCTTTTGCGATGCTTCTGGCAAGGGTCTCGGTTGTGTGTTGCATCAGCACGGACATGTTGTGGTGTATGCTTCGCGTCAGCTCAAGACTCATGAGAAGAATTACCCGACGCATGACTTGGAGTTGGCTGCCGTTGTGTTTGCTCTTAAGATTTGGAGGCACTTCTTGCTGAGTGAGAAAGTGAAGATCTTCACCGATCACAAAAGCATGAAGTATATTTTTACTCAGAAGGAGCTCAACATGCGACAGCGTCGATGGTTGGAGCTCATGGCGGATTATGAGATTGATTTGCAGTATCACCCTGGTAAGGTGAATGTGGTTCCTGATGCGCTGAGTAGGCTTCCAGCGGTGATGATTTTGACCTCGCAGTGGAGATTGCAGCAGGATTTTTGCGAGTCTGGTGAGGAGATTGTTCTTTCTGGGGAGGCTTCTTCGTTGATCTGTATGCAGATACAGTCGACGATTGTGGATCGGATCAAGGCTGGCCAGGCTGAGGATCCGAAGCTGGTGAAGATTCGGGGGCAGGTGGAAGCCGGTCTGCAGACTGACTTTTTGATTCATGAGGATGGCTCGCTGAGGTTTGGAGCCAGGTTGTGTGTGCCAGCTGGGGATATCAGAGAGGAGTTGATGGTGGAGGCACATAGTTCACCGTATTCTGTGCACCCTGGTGGGACCAAGATGTACAAGGATCTTCGTCTGAATTATTGGTGGCATGGCATGAAGAGGAGCGTGGCTCAGAGTGTGGCCAAGTGTTTGGTTTGCTAGCAAGTGAAGGCGAAGCATCAGCGTTCGGCAGGGTTGCTACAACCGCTTCCGATTCCGGAGTGGAAATGGTAACACATCACTATGGATTTTGTGACTGGACTACCTCGGAGTCCGAAGCAGAATGACGTGATTTGGGTGATCGTAGATCGATTGACCAAATCCGCACACTTTATTTCATTCCGAGTGGGACACTCCACTGAGGCGCTAGCGAGGAGATATATGAAGGAGGTTGTACGACTTCACGGAGTCCCCGTGAGTATCGTGTCGGACAGAGACACGAGGTTCACATCTCAGTTCTGGCAGAGTTTACAGAAGAGTTTGGGTACGCGTCTGAGTTTCAGCACGGTGTACCATCCGCAGATGGATGGTCAGTCCGAGAGGACGATTCAGATCTTGGAGGACATGCTGAGGGCGTGCATGTTGGATTTCAAGGGTTCGTGGGAGGACCATCTACATCTGGTAGAGTTCTCTTACAACAACAGCTTCCAGGCAAGTATTGGCATGGCGCCTTTCACCGCTCTTTATGGGAGGAAATGTCGGTCGCCATTGAGTTGGGATGACGTTGGTGATCGGGAGCTGTTGGGACCTGAGATTATTGTGGAGGCCGTGGATGTTGTCAGGAACATTCGGGAGAGGTTGAGGAGTACTCAGGACCGTTTTAAGCATTGGGCAGATGCTAAACGTCGTCCTTTGGAGTTTCAGCCTGGGGATCATGTGTTTCTGAGGATTTCCCTGAATCGAGGAGTGATTCGCTTTGGGAAGCGAGGGAAGTTGAGCCCGCGATACATTGGACCGTTTGATGTTTTGGAGAGGGTTGGCAAGGTAGCTTACCGCTTAGCCTTGCCGCCGTCTTTGGAAGGAGTTCACGATGTTTTCCATGTGTCGCAGCTTCGTCGATACATCAGCGATCCATCTCATGTTGTGGATTTCTCGGAGATCGCCGTTCGCCTAGATTTAACGTATGACCAGCATCCAGTGCAGATTCTGGACAGGCGTCAGAAGTCACTTCGGAACAAGGTCGTCAATCTTGTTAGAGTGATGTGGCGGCACGGTTCGCCGGGAAAGTCTACTTGGGAGAGAGAAGATGAGATGCGAGAGCGCTACCCACTTTTGTTCCTGGACACGTGAGTGTTGGGAAATTCCGAGGACGGAATTTTTCTTAAGTTGGGGAGGATGTAACGACTGGTTTTTTATGTATGGATTATATATATATATACATTATATTATTTGTTGCTTTCCCTTCTTTGTGTTTCCCATTTCCGTCTCCTTAGCTTTCATTTTCGTTCGTTTCGTCGTGATTCTCTAGATTCTTCCGTCCGTCGCCGTGTTTGAAGTAAGTCATTCGTGACGAGCTTCATAACGTCGATATCTTAGAGTTAGAACGAGCCTAGGAGACTTAGGAAACCATCCCGGAGCTTCGCGCTCCATTTCGGAACTTATCGTGCACGTTAGCCGGTTTAAGAAGGGGCACCGACCGACTAGATGACTATCCAGTCGGTCGGCAAACCTTCTTGAACCGACTAGTGGGCTTTGATAAATGTTCAGGAGTTACTGTTTATCGTTAGTCGGTCTAAGAATGTTGGTTGACCGACTAGGTTGCAAACTAGTCGGTCAGCAATGCTTCTTTAACCGACTAACTCATTAACTATTTTTGGTACCAGTTACTGTTCACTTTTAGTCGGTCTAAGAACGTTCATCGACCGACTAGATGTCAAACTAGTCGGTCAGTAGTTGTTCTTTGACCGACTAACTCTTAGTTCAGGTTTTTTTCGGGGGTTACTGTTTACACTTAGTCGGTCTGAGTTGGTCAACCGACCGACTAGTTCCCAAACTAGTCGGTCAGTGGTTGCTCTTTGACCGACTAAACAGTACATGAAACCCTAGTTTTGTCCTAACCGCCACCAAACTCTATAAATACCCCTCCAAACGTTTTCTTCTTCTTCCTCATCACCTCAAACCCTAATTTCTCCCCCATTGAGCCCTCTTCTTCCTCAAACCCTTAATCCTTCATCCCAAGCTCATCCTTCATCATCCAACCCCTCACTTGACACATCCTACCTCTCATCTTCCTCAAACTTTCATCAAACCCCCAAAACCCATATCAAAACCTATTTCTCCAGATTTTCCCTCATTTCCAGATTTGAGCCGGATCGTTCTTCCGTTGCCGTGGTTGCTCGGCATCGTTCCTCCGCTTCTTCACGGTAATACTCAATTCTTTAGTTTTAGCATAACTCACATTGACATTTGTGAAACCCTAATAAAATGGATTATTAGACAATTACGATTCTATTAAGAAATCGATTTAGAATCGTTGTTCTAATAATTGTTTTGCTATAACAGTGATCTATTCCGTAGTTAGCTTGTGTGACGATCTCCATTGCTCGTCAATCCTGGTATCAGGCAAGTGAAACTTGCATCTCTTGATTTGGGCCATGTCTTAGGCCATTACCTTGCTTTAGCGTAAAAGAGACTAGACGGTGAAAGGATAGCCGTCTGGACGCCATTGACCTAGCTTGACAACGAAGCTTGGTCCGTCACCTTCATCATGCTTGTATGTCACGTTTACTTTCCCTTAACGGTACGCGTATTAACTGTTCATGTCATCCATGCATCCTTAACTGCTATTGCATTTTAACTGCCATGTTTAATTTAAATTAACGGTACGCGAATATGTTCATGACATTGCATTTTGCCTGTCACGTTTAATTTCAATTAACGGTACGCGAATATCTGCTCATGTCGTTGCATGCTTGAACACTCATCGTGATTGCGTAGCTTCGCTACATACTTGTACTATTTGTTCCGGCTAGGCACCCATTCTGCGGGCACATCCCTAGGCCAATTACAATTCTGGCTCGTGTTCCAGAAAACGAGCTCAACACAGCCTGCGGGCAATAGGGCACTCTCTGAGTGATCCCTTGTACATGACCACAGCCTGCGGGCAATAGGGCATCCATCTGTGGGTGATCCCTTGTACTTGTTACTTGACAATACTTGTCACACTTACCACTTGATACTCGATACTTGTACTTCACTTTACTTGTTATCTCCATACTATACTTGCCATGCCATGCACCATACTTTAACTGTTAGGTTGTTAGTGTACCTTTCTTTCAGTTTCCTTGCACAAGTCTTTCGACTTGCTGACATGTGCCCCTTTTCTCTTTTGGGTGACACATGTTAGAGCCCGAGCCTGAGATACTTGCTGAGGACGCGGTGTTCGCTGACGCTGAGTCAGAACCAGCGTTGATCGAGGACTTCGTAGACACTGGAGATCAGTCTTAGTGTCTATGTCTGGTTTTTGTTAGATTGCTTAGGTTGTCGGCGCGTGGCACCTAGTTTGATACTCTGTTATGTTTGTGTTTTGTTTGGCATTGTTCTGGGCCTTTAGACTCTTTCCTGTTAGCCTGGTGGCTTTTTCTGTGATGTTGAATATTTTGTGGACAAACTTTGGGATTGGTATTTCATATCCGTCTCCTTTTTCTATTATTATTATTGTTGTTCCGTTTGCGTTTACAGGGACCTGCTTATACTAAATTGACGCTTATCAGGCGTGCAGCTTCACAGCTCCACGCCTGAGCGGACCTTCTCACGTCTCGTCTCCATTTTAGGGAAGCGGGTCGTGACATCGAGTAAATAAGAATGTCGTCTATAAAGATGACGACAAACTTATCCAGGAAGTCGTAGAATATCAAATTCATCAAATTCATGAACACAGCTGGAGCATTGGTCATGCTGAAGGGCATAACCACGAACTCATAATGTCCGTACTTCGTCCGGAAAGCTGTCTTCGGAATATCGTCATTCTTCACCTTCAGCTGATGATATCCGCTCCTCAAGTACAACTTCGAGAAAACTCTCGAACCTCCCAGCTGATCAAAAATATCGTCGATGCGTGACAGCGGATACTTATTCTTTACTGTGACATCATTCAGCCTTCGATAGTCCACGCACATCCTGCGGGACCCATCCTTCTTCTTCACAAGCAAGACTGGTGCACCCCATGGGGATACACTAGGGTGGATGAAACCCTTCTGCAGCAACTCATCTAATTGCTTTCGCAGCTCCTCAAGCTCAACAGGAGCCATCCGATACGGTGCCTTCGATATCGGCTGCGCTCCCGGAATCAGGTCAATACCAAACTCTAGAGCTCTGTCGGGTGGCAGACCCGAGATATCCTCTGGGAAGACGTTGTCGAAGTCTCTGACGACTGTTGGTCGGTCGATCTCCATCTGCATAGCTGCGACGATCGGCATCTCCGACTTGGCCCGAAATCTGATGGGCCCAAGTGACTCGTCTCTGCTACGGAACTCGAACTCCGGATGGCCTGGAATATGGAATACCACCCTCTTGCTGTGGCATTCGATCGACGCGTGGAAGTCTCCCAGCCAATCGATGCCAAGGACGACATCGAAATGCGGTAGATCGTGGACGATGAAATCTGCAAATAATTCGTGTCCACTGACCACCAAGGGGATCGATCGACAACCCAAATTCACAGTCACCATTCCATTCCCTGTGGTGATGTCACAACACTTAGGAAGTGTATAGGTGGGAATGGAGTGTCTTGTTACAAATCTCCGAGATAAGATGCACATGGATGCACTGGAGTCGAACAAGGCCAAGGCAGGGTGAGAGGACACTAGAATGGTGCCTAGGATACGAAAGAACTATGGTCAAACCAAGCTACTCTAACAAACAAGGCAAACAAACATAGCTAACATTAAGATCTACACTATGAAATGAAAGTCTAGATTCGAAGTATACCTGCAATAACTCCATCCAGCTCCTCAGTCTCAAAAGCGGTCATGGTGTAAGCCGGCCTCTGGGGTTGCACTGCCCGCTGAAACATCTGCCTCTGTGGTGCCAAGGGTGGTCCATGTATAGCAGCTCCTCTCTGAACCGGGGCAGGCGCTCTACACTGTAGCGGGGCTGGTGCTCCGACCATGGCATGACGCGCTCTCGGACAATCCTTAGCTGCATGCGAAGCATCTCCACAAACCAAGCACAATCCCAGCTTCCTCCTACAATTGGTCTGAACATGTCCTGGCTTGCTGCAGAAGTGGCATGGTCCCTTATTCTGACTCTGCATAGGTGCTCCTGGCCTCTTGAAAGGCACTGTCTGAACTGGCCTCATCGACGGCCTAGCAGGTGGCCGGTACTGCTCTATGGGACGCTTCCCTCTATCAGCTGGAGGGTCAGGTAGACACGATATGGTCTCATGGTTCCTCGCGGCATTCAGCACCGCTCCCATGGTCGTGAAATCTGTCGAACACATTGAAGCCTGAATCTTCGGACGCAGTCCCTAACGAAAACGATCAGCTCATTTCTCCTCCTTCCTCACCATATGTGGGGAAAACCGACTCAGCATCTCGAACTCTGCCTAGTACTCGTCAACGGTCATATCCCCCTGCTTCAGATCTACAAATCTGCTGAACAGCTCTCTCCTGGCAGCCTTGGTGAAGTACTTCTCCTTGAACATCGAGCGGAAGGTCCTCCACTCCACTGGCTTCTGCAGGCGCCTCTCCTCAATGTGCCACCAGTTCCTAGCATTCTCGGTCAGCTGCATCTTCGTTATCTCAACTTGGGTATCATCAGGAATCTTCACAGCAATCAACTTCTCCTCAGTACTCAGAATCCACTCATCAGCAGCCAACGGTCCTTCCTTCCTAGAAAATGTCTTCGGCTGAAGCTCATTGACCTGCTTCACCCCCGGAGCAGCTCGAGGGGCAGGCGGAGGCGGAGGCGGTGGCGGTGCAACTGGAGGAGCATGTGCAGCACGGTGGGACTGCTGAACCAACTGGTGCTGCACGTCCAGCATCTCTTTCATCACACCCAGAAACTGGCGAAACTCTCCGCCCTGGACTTCCAAAACTCCATCGCCTGAGTTCCCGGATCGGGTGACGTGTCGTCCTGCCATCCTATTATCAAGAAATACAGAGATTAGACTCGTACAATTACTGGATAACAATAAAATGAATGTCAATACTCCTATTGTCCTGAACTTGCAGAAAGAATGGGACCTACATGAGCCACCACTAAAACCTGTCACATCCCGCTTCCCAAACGACGGAGGCGAAGCGTGGCTAAGGCCCGCTTAGGCCGGAGCTGAGAAGCCCGGACCCAATAAGCGTCTGTGTGGTACTCCAAGACGAAGGAACAGGTCCATGCATGTTAGTACAGAACAATAAAAGTACTGAAATAGAAAACATTCATTTTATTCCAAATTTATCAATCCAGAGTACTGAGAGTCTAACAAAAGCCTGAGTCGGCTACAATGACAGAAAAAGTAAACTACTGGTGCAAGCACCCGACCTAGACAGAAAGGAAACGGTGCTACACACCCAACAAAACTACGGTGGAACCTCTGAATCGGCAACACGAATATCTCTAACTCTGGTCCTCCTCGGGCACGTACTCAGGATCGACGTCCTCCAGCTCTACGTCCTCGGGTAGCTCTGCCTCGTCGACGTACTCTGGCTCTACACCTGACGTACAGCACCAAAAGAAGGGAACTGTACGTCAGGTAAATTCTACAAAAGAGGTCAGACTCTACTGCAAGTGTACCGAACTATTAAACATCAGTTTACTAGTTGATTAGCATGCTGGGGTTATAACAGTGTAACAAAAAGGAAGTAACGCAGCAGGAAAGTAAAGCATAGCAAGTAGTAGTAGTAGCGTGTGCTACAGACTATGGGACTAACCTAAATGGGTCGTGACAAGACGTGACAAGACCATCAAGACAGGACAAGACAAGACAAGACAAGACACGTGTGACTCAAAGGGTTCACGTCTTACGGTTCGAGGGGGATCAGACCCTCTTCCCGTGTGCACGCTCAACCCTACCCCAATCCAAGTGCTCATGACAAGACAATTCCGTACAAGGGATCACTCGGAGAGTGCTCTATTGCCCGCAGGCTGTGTATCCGTACAAGGGATCACTCAGAGAGTGCCCAATTGCCTGTAGGCTGTGTATCCGTACAAGAGATCACTCGGAGAGTGCCCTATTGCCCGCAGGCTGTGTATCCATACAAGGGATCACTCAGAGAATGCACTATTGCCTGCAGGTTGTGTATCCGTACAAGGGATCACTCAGAGAGTGCCCTATTGCCCGCAGGCTGTGTATCCGTACAAGGGATCACTCAGAGAGTGCCCTATTGCCCGCATGCTGTGCAAAACAAGACACAACATGACATGACAGGGATAGTTCTTCTAGGGGGGTCCACACGCACGCACGCACAAGATAACCCTACGGTGTCTTATTGTTACGCTTAGACTTCGTCGTCAAGTCTAAGTCGTCAGGGCGTCCCGGATGCTATCATTTCACGTCCGGTTCTATTTGTTCACAATCTAATAGTTCTAGCAGTTTAAGACCAAGGCACGGCCAAAAGCGCAAGTGAGTACACTTGCCTGCGGTGGCGAGTGTGTCGTCCGTCTGGGGCGTCTCGTCCGCGGTAGTCCGTCTGAAACAGTGTCACGACGACGGTGTCAGGTCACGATTATCATCAAGTCCTATTAGGGTCTGTTTCTAGGTTATCGGAGCTATCCTATTCGTCAACGTCACATTTTGGTGTTTCATTCAGCCTAAATCGACCACTACCCTATACGCACAGAAAAGTTGTCCGACGGTCGATTTCTACAGTGACATCGTTTTACTGGTGCGGTAAAGTAAATTTAGTTCGAGCTGTCTGATTTTAGTTAGGGTTCAGTTTTGCTACGGTGTGGGTTTGCTATGAGTTTGGGGGACCAACCTCTCCGGTGTTTGATGTGAATGGGAAGTAGAGTCTGAACGGCGACCGATCTGAACGGCACAGCCACAGAACGTCTTCTTGAGGCGTCTCGTCTAAGGGTAGCGTAGTGAGACTCGTCCGGGCAGCGAACGAAGTGTGGGTAGTGAGCATGATCAGTTTGACGGAAAAAACAGCGAGCACGAGAAACACACGGCCTCACAACGTCGTCGAAGCGTCGGGGTGGCGCCGGGAGCACGAACAGTGGCTCTCGGCGTCGTTGCCGCGGTTTGCACGAGGAAACAACCCGCGGAGAGGGGCTGTAGTCGATGTGACGGCCTCAGGGAGGTTTGCGGTGACTTAGGGGGGCGCTGGCCGCGGCCGTGCAGTGAGGCGGCGACCGGGAAACGGCGGCAGCGGCCAACAGCGGCGGTTGCGGCTGCTGCGTGCTGCTGCGGCTACCAGCAGTGGCTCCCGACGGTTACGGTGAGTTCCACGGCTGTAGGCAAGGAAACGACGGCCACAGCGGGATGAGGAATGGGAGAGGGATCGCCGACGAGGGTCTGGGGGTCGGGGACACAGCGGCGCTGCCGTGGGTGGCTTGTTGCGGCTGATGTTCGCGGCAGCGGCTCGCTACGGCTGCCACGGCGAGCAGGCGGAGCTCCGGCGGGGGTAGGACGGTGGAGGGGAGAGCCGGTGAACGAAGGGACGTGGGGGTTTGTGTTGTTGCGTGTGAAAGATGGGGGGCGGCGGCCGCTCTTGGTTTGCTGTGAAACAAAAAGGGACATAGGTCTATTTAATAGAGGAGAGGGGAGTGGTCACGTGGGTATCAGGTCCTAGGCTCTTAGGGTTAAAGTTTGTTTGGCTTTTTTTTGTTATCATCTTAAAACAATAGATCTCTCTCTCCCACTCTCTCTTACCTGAGTGTGCGACCAGGATGGGAGAAATCTTATGCGTAAGTTACAAAATTCCTAGGACTGTTGTGCTAATAATATGTCTAGGGTTCTAGTTATGGTTTTTTTTAAAATGTTATTATAATATAATAAAAAAACCCAATCCTCCTACCCTCTCTCTCATGCGTGGGTATGTGTGCGGCTTGGGTAAAAGTGGGGCTGGGCTAAGTCAACATGATACAGAATGTTTATTATTAAAGAAAATTATTAGGGACTAATGCCTAGGTGAAATTTAGGGTTAATCCAATAATAGGTTGGGCAAAAAGTGAAAGTAGGTCAAACGAAGCCCAAAAATTGTGAAATAAATACTGGGGTGACCGGGACAACGACAGAAAGAAGACAGAGAAGACGGATCACAATTTCGATGACGAGAAATGAAACTAAAAATAAAAAGGTCACGCGACAAAAGTGAAAAACGTGACGTCTCCTCAAATAAGTTCAATTCGTGGGAGAACGACCCGTGAAATGACGTTCCAAATTAGTGCCACAATTTAATACTATCCGAGAGGGTCACAACGACATATCACACCATAGTGTTCAAACACAAACAAATCCTAAGATAAACACGTGCACGGTCAAAAGCACGTGCACGAAGAAAGTACGATCGAAAACCGACCGTTACATTGACCCTTGGCTCACTGGAATTTTTACTACTTGGCAACGTCTTATACTTGGGAGTTAGCGTGCAATATTTTCCACAAGCCATGTTTTTGGCGTCAATGTTGGTGACACCGTTTTACTCTATTGACAACTATCGTTGATTTAGGTTTTATCTTTGAGATAATTTCATCTTTTGTGCATATCTCATAAATAGTTTTCGTTTTATTTGTTTTACTTTTCTTTTGCATATATCCATACACACAATTTGATTGGTTCCCTAGTTTATGTGGCATCACACACTGCGTACACATAGATTAGCAAGAAACACCAATATGGCAGACACTGAAAATGTTAATGTTGAAAATTTATTGAGTATGATACACATTCCGAGACCAATGTTCCTAGGACATTGAGAGATCTATTGAGACCCACGAGGTCTAGCTCAGTTTCTTACTTTGTTTCGCCTACGTATGTAAATTCTTTCAATTTCAAGATCGAGGTAATTCAAGTCCATCCAAGTTTTCATGGATTTGAGAGAGAGAACCCCTAGCTACATATTACAGAATTTGAGGACGTATGCTCTACATGGTTTAATGGGAAAACAAGTGCTGATACGATTTATTTGAAATTGTTTTCCTTTTCGTTAAAAGACAAAGCTAAGAATTTGTTAAATTCATTACCCCCACGATCTGTTACTTCTTTGTTGCAATTACAATCTGAGTTCTTAAAGAAATTTTTTCCCTTGCATAGGACGCATCGCTTAAAGAAGAAAATCATGAGTTTTGCCAAAAAGAACAGTGAGACATTCTATTAAACTGGGGAAAGATTCAAGGAGTTGCTATTAGTTTGTCAACATCACGGATTTGAGAAGTGCCGGATCATTGGATTCTTCTATGAATGGCTACAACCCATGACAAGGCAATTTGTGGAGAGAATGTGCAATAAGGAATTACTTGAAAAAGAATCGGATACGACATGGTATTATCTAAAAACGGTGGTGGTGTGGAACGCTCAAACATGGGGACACAACTCCGAAATTTGATAGAGCAGACACCTCTTCTTCACAACCATCCTAGAGTGGCCAATATGTCTTGAAGCTTGACATTGCAATGTATGCACGCTTGGACGCTATGTAGAAAAAGATTCTGGCCATTGAATTGAAAGCGGTAAAGAATGTGGCCACAGAGCAGAGTTGTGTAATATGTGAGACCACGGGACGTGATCCTTCAAATTGTCCCAATGTTCCACTTATGAAGGAAGTATTGAGGGGGCCCACTGAGGAAGTAACTCAAGTTTTACATGGATTCAATCCAAATGCTTATAACTCGAATTGGTGCAACCACCCAAACTTAAGTTGGAAGCCACAACAACCGTCAGTGTAAGCACAACAACAATCTCATCCACCTTACAAGCCTCCACCGTTCAAAAGTAACTACCAAGGAGGTGGATACCAAAAGAGGAAGGAGGAGGAAAGTTAACCGTAGCTGTAATCTATGAATGAGACCTTACTGCAACTCATTCAAATCCAATAAGCGCAAAGTCAACAATTTCAGCAGTTTCAATAATTCCAGTAGACACAAAACTAATAAATGAATGAGAATCTGGCAAGGTTGACAATAACACTTGAAAAAGAGAAGCTTCCATCCCAATCATTGTTGAACCCAAATGAAAATACCTCATCGTCTGCTGGATGTTCACTAAAGCCATGTCAAGCTGTCACCACACTAAGAAGTGGAAGGGTATTTCAAAATGTGGAGCAACCCAAGGAACCAAAATAAGTAGAGGTGGAGGAAGAAGATCAAGAACCACCATTGGTACAAGAGGATGAGGAAATCGAAGGCCTAATCAACAAGAAGACATCCAAAGAGCCCGAGCCATACCCCACCATCGTGATATAGCTACAAAAGCTCTTCCCACTGACGAAGGATAAGTATCAAGCTGAAATTAGTGAGATTTTCCAACGATGTCAGATAAATACCATTCTCCTTGATGCAATTAATTTGATCAATACTTATTCTAAATTTCTAAAGGACTTGTACGATGTTAAAGGTAGACTAAACGTTAAAAAAATCATTTTTAACCGAACAAGTTAGCTCCATCGTGCAACACAACACACCTCCAAAGTTTACAGTGTATCCCTTGAAGGATCCTGCCAAAACAGAGTTAGGATCGATAATATGAAGTTTAGACTTACGCTTGCGTACGCGGCACGGTAGTCTACGAACTTCGCCTTCGGATTCGCCACGACGGATCGAGTCTACTCACGAACGGAGTAAGGCTACTAATCCACAATCTAAATCTCTATTTTAGATTAAGAACTTGGATGGAGGGAGAGGAAATATTTCTGCAGAGCTTCGCTATGAAGAAGATGCATGCATGAATTTCATGCAAAATGTGTAAGGAAAATGGCTACCCTTGGGTCTTATTTATAGCCCCCAAGGTAGTTATTTTAGGGTAAGTTGTTCCTTTGAAACAACTTAATTAAGGTGTACCATGATACATGGCACATTATAAGCTTAAGTTGTACCATATGCATGGTACAACATAAGCTTAAGATATTCCCCCTTTATTAGCCATATGTCGCATGCACTTATGCATATATAATGCGACTTTCCCGCTCATCCAGAGATCCTCTCCGCAAGGGAACAGATTCCCTTTGCACACGACTTCGTGTACGCGACGTTCGAGGTCCGTAATCCCTCGTACATCCCCCACAAGGGTGTACAAACGTCTTCCATATCCAACATCTCCCACTCACACTTGAGGGGATTGTAAGAGAACGTCTTTCCCTTAGTTCTTTCATCTATCATACCGAGAAATAGACCGTGCGACCATCATGCGCGTAGAGTCTGTTGTTGTGCACTTGTTAGAGATACACAACGACCTCGAAGGTGCAAAGTTGAGTAGTTCAACGCATGCTTTACCCTAGATTATTTCTTCACATTTCTTGTACTTTATATTCAACAATTGAATCCCATCTGGATTACAATTGGCTGGCCAGCTTTGAATCATTAAAGTCCAAATGCGAATATGAAATCAATCTTCCTCTTCTTGCGAACCTTATGATCTTGACTTGATTCGCTTTTCTAACGTGCCCCGCCGAGCCGAATTACCATAGCCCATTAGTAACACGCTAAGATAGCGATCATCTCGTCAAATCTAAAGGAACCAATTGGAGTCCTTGAGGGTAAGAGTTAAGACCCGTATGGCCTTTGAGTCTCACATAATAGCAAACACTATTGCTACTAACTCAGTGGTCGAAATGCATATGTGGTATGAACACGTATTACAACATCACTCCTTTCCCAGGGAGAGTATGTCTTAATGATGTTGTACGGATGAAAGATCAGACACCACAGTGCCTATCTTTTGAGTCCCCTTACTACTCAGGAAATATTCCCGGACTCTCATCCTGCATAAGACAGATAGGATTAAAAAATCCAATGAGATCTTTATATCCTTGTGATACAGATCTCAGATCTTTTGTAAGCATCCATATGATGCAGATCTTTCATTCGACTATCTTGTTAAAGTCATGACTCTAAATCATTCGTCTAATAATTTTGACTTTAAACTAGTCTCATCTCTATCTTATCCATCTGATAAGATAAGGCGGTTGCTCATGTGAGAGAGCTAACCTTAATCTGTCCGACATACACACAATTCAGCTGAGATTTCAAAAATGTACACAAACATTTCTTAAGAAATTCATATGCAATGTTGGAAAAAGAACTTATTCTTTTATTAATTTTGATCATTTCTTAGACATGGGAATATATATTTGGTACAACTCAGCCCATACGCAATCCTTGAGATGATAAGTGTTTATAAAACACATTTCTGGGGATCGCTTTCGTAAGCTGATCCTCTATCATCTCATGCGTAGATATGTACCTTATGTCTACCTTCTTGGTTTTATCATAGTCTTTTGCAAATCTGCAGTTCCTTTAAGATACTGCATTATCCTCTTAACCGCTTTCCAGTGTTCTTGCCCTGGGTTGGATTGGTAACAGTTTACCATTTCCAACGGCAAAACAGATGTCCAGTCTCGTACACACCATAGTGTACATAAGACTATCAACTGCACTGGAATATGGAACTTTTTCCATAATTTCCTTTTCCTTTTGGTTCTTTGGACATGATTCCAGATATAAATTATCGCATATGCTTATATGAATATCAATGGACTTGCAGTCCTGCATATTAAATCGTTCTAGAACCTTCTTTATATAGGTCTCCTGTGAAAGAGAAAGAAGTTTCTTCGAACGACTCCTTGAAATCTTAACTCCAAGGATATATGCGGCTTTTTCTATGCCTTTCATCTAAAATACTGATGAAAGCCAAGCCTTGATACTCATCACAAAGCCCTTGTCATTTCCGGCTATTAAAATGGCATCTACATATAGAGACATAATAACATACTTGCTTTTAATCCTCTTGATATATACGTAGTTATCTTTATCAAGTATGGAAAATCCATTTGATAAGACAACCTTTTGAAATCGTATATACCCTTGCCTCTAGGATTGTTTAAGACCATATATGGATTTACGAAGTTTACAAACCTTATGTTTGTTTCCTTCTTTTACAAACCCTGTTGGTTGTTCCATATAGATCTCCTCGTCCAATTCTCCATTGAGAAAGGCAGTCTTTACATCCATTTGATGTAATTTGAGGTATAAGCAAGCTACTAAAGCCAGAATCATGCGAATCAAGGTAAAACGCACAACAGGTGAGAAGTTTTCTTCGTAGTCTATCCCTTCCTGTTGCGTAAAACCTTTCGCGACAAGGCGAGCTTTATATCTATCTATAGAGCCATCAGCCTTATGCTTTATCTCGAGAACCCATTTGTTCCCAATTGCTCTATGTCCTCTAGGTGAGTTAACTAAGTCCCAGACTTGGTTAACTTTCATGGATTTCAATTCCTCCTTCATCGCTTCCATCCATTTGTCTTTTGCAGGGCATGATGCGGCATATTTGAGATTCTTCAAGTCCTTGTTGACTCGAATTTAGATCAATTCTAATATCACTCCCACTTGAAATGTTGTTAGAATTGCTCCCACTTGGATCATTATTCCCGTATGGAATAGGATAATCGTCATTCGTATAATCCATTGGTGAAAGAATTTTCGTTTTCACCAAGAATTTCTCCCACTCGAATGAGGTAATCCTTTTTGATCATAAATCTCAAAATAGGGATAAGTCCTGACTTATCTCGCCCTGTCTTGGAAACTTGTTTTCCAAGAAAGTGACATCCCTCGACTCAAACTCAATTAGCACACCATTGTCTTCCTGACTAACAAAAACATAACCTTTGGAGTTTTATACGTATCGTTTAAAGATACATTTCCTTCTCCTTGGCCCAAGTTTGCCATACTTATGGGAGGAAATATGTGCGTTAAATGCACAAACTCAAGGTAAAAATGTTTAAGTCAGGAGACCTTTGGTTCCACAACTCATAAGGAGTGGAGCTAACTGATTTCGAGGGTACGCGGTTTAAAATGAAAATGGTTGTCAATAATGCATCACCCCAAAAGGTGATTGGCAAGTTAGCTTGTGCCATCATTGAACGGACCATTTTTCATTAAAGTCCTATACCTGCAACACCAATTTGTTGAGGAGTATAAGGCATAGTTACCTGATTTACTATGCCTTTTTCATCACAAAGTTCCTTTAAACTTGTTGATTGATATTCACCGCCCCTATCGGTTCGCACGACCTTAATCTTGTGATCTAATTGATTCTCCACTAAACTCATATAGTTTTTAAAGCAGGTTTAGTGCTTTCAATTTTGTGGGATATCAAATAGATATGACCGAACCGGGTGAAATCATCAATAAAAGTGATGAAATAGGACTTCACGCGTCTTGTCTTGACATTCATTGGACCACATATGTCCGAATGGATAAGCTGTATTGGAACCTCGGCCCTTGTGCCGGTTCCAAACGGCTTGCGACAAGATTTCCTCACAAGGCAATGTTCGCAGGTCGACATTTCAACCTTTGAAACATTGGATAGAAGGCCACGTTTGGCAAGTCTATCTATACGCATTGGTCCAATATGACCAAGCCTTGTGTGCCAACAAATTATATTAGACTCATTAGTCAAAATATTTGTCACAAGGAAATTTTCATTACATGAGGAAACACATTGTACTTATTACAATAAATCCTTTGAAATACAAACCCAGTACCAATAAAGGAATTATTACAAAAATAGGTCCATATTACAAACATGAAGGAACCAACTATTAACCAAGACCCATTAAATTGACCACAGTATTAATATTCCTTTGAATATATGGAATGAAGAGAACATCATAAAGTAGGAGAGTGTGGCCGTTGTCCAAGTCTAGCTTGCAATTCCCAACGCCTTTCTCTACAACACGTGTGTTGTTTCCTACATTGATCCACTTCATTCCTTGAGTATCCGGTGATACTCCACAAAGGACCGTCTGTCCTTTGCTATGTGGTCGGTTGCACCTGAATCAATTATCCCAAAATGGATTAGATTCCACAAGAAATAGTGAACTAGAAACACATATGTAACTAGTATTACAAGTTACCTCGTCACTTCCACTCATACACGAACGAGCATAGTGACCGAGCTTGTTACACTTGAAGCACTTGATCCTTTTCAAGTCTTTCTTCTTGTGCCATTTCTTGTGCCCACCCTTATGTTTTGGTTCCTTGGTGGACTCAGGTTGCTTATTACGTTCATTAGAAGACTTCGAATGATCTTTACGTTTCTTTCCCCCGTGTGAGGAACTAGCAACCATGTGCACTTCTGCACTTGGCTTGGCAGCCGCAAGCCGCTCTTCCTCTAATTCGAGGTGCTTGGAAACATCGTTGAAGGTCTTGATGCTCTCATTATGAGTGAGATGCATCTTCATCTGATCCCACCCATTTGGTAGGGAACGTATGACTGGTTGGATTTGTTGCTCATCTGTGAGCACATGACCTGCGTCCTTTAACTCCGAGATAAGGTTCGCCATATGTCGCAGATGTTTCCCTATGGAATGATCTGGACGTTTCTTATATGTATCGAACCTTATAGTTAAGGCGCGAAGTTTGGACACCGATATGCCACCGAACTTCTCCTCTAGATTGGACCATATGTCCATGGCTAGGTCATGTTCCCGGAAGATGCGCATTATGTCATCAGTCATACTGCTTAATAACGTAATGCGCGCTATCTTATTCTTCCGAGACCAAGCATCAAAAGCTTCCTTGTCTCTTCGGTGTTGGGCCGTAGTGCCCAACTCGGGTTCAATCATTACGTTCTTTAGAGTTTCGAGCACTTCTTGCTCCTCTAAAACGTATTGTATCTTAATGGACCAAAGTTTGTAATTATCGCCGTTGAGTTTTTCACCTTTGTTTAACTCAGCGACGATATTCTTTGAAGCGAAAGACATTTTACTTTTAAAATGCTGCAAAAAACACAAAACCGAAGGTTCGATCAAAAAAAAATTACATAAAAATTCTTAAAATATAACTCCCACTTGAAATGATAATAGAGTATCCCATTTGGATAGTTCTAAAAATTCAAATCCCACTTGGAATTATATTATATTTGATAAGTTACTTTCGAAAAATATTGAAGATGTTGTTCTAGAATCGAAAAGGTCTCTATGATTCCAATCACCATCTAGAACAACTTTCAATATTCCCACATCACTTATCAAACAATAGTACTCTTATAGTACTAGCAGCGGAAAACGAGTATTTGATAAGTTACTTTCGAAAAATATTGAAGATGTTATTCTAGAATCGGAAAGGTCACTACGTTTCCAATCACCATCTAGAGTAACTTTCAATATTTCTCCCTCACTTTATCAAATGTTAGTACTCTTATAGTACTTTGCAGCGGAAAAGCGTTTTTGAAAACGTATTTTTCAAAACGAATTTAAAATACATTGGCTAATCTCCGTAGAGTAGAGCACAACGTCATAAGTTCATTGGCTAATCTCCGTGGAGTAGAGCACAATGACATGGCTAATCTCGCATGAAGTAGAGCATTACGGCTAATCTTCAAGGAGTAGAGCACAATTACATAAGTACATTGGCTAATCTCCGTAGAGTAGAGCACAATGACTTGGCTAATCTCGCATGAAGTAGAGCACTATGGCTAGTCTTCAAGGAGCAGAGCCCAAGTTAAAAAAAACTTCCTTAAAATGTTAGTCCCGTATGAACTAGTCGGCACTGTGGTTAGCCCCGTATGGGCTAATCGACACATTCGAGTTTGACCAATGCCCTTTGTCACCCCGTATGGGTCAGTTGACAAATTTGCAGTCAACCCGGACCTTCTGCCAGATTGGTCGACCAAAAACACAAAATTGGTCGACCAATATTCGAACTGCAACTTCTCCCGGCCAGGGCCTCTGCCCTGGCCGGTGCTTGGCCAAGGGCCGGCCAGGGGCCCTGGCACCCTCGGCCAGGGCCGGCCGGCCAGGCCACTGGCCGGGGCCAGGGCTCCTGCCCTGGCCTCGGCCAGGCCCTGGCCTGAGGCCAGGGCGCCGCCCTGGCCTCTGCCAGGGCGGCCTGGCCGCTGGCCGGGTCCAGGGCTCCTGCCCTGGCCTCGGCCAGGCCCTGGCCTGAGGCCAGGGCGCCGCCCTGGCCTCTGCCAGGGCGGCCTGGCCGCTGGCCGGGGCCCGGGCTCCTGCCCTGGCCTCGGCCAGGCCCTGGCCTGAGGCCAGGGCACCGGCCCTGGCCTCTGCCAGGGCCGGCCTGGCCGGCATGCCTTGGCCAAGGCCGGCCACTGCTGGCCTGGCCATGGCCGGCCATGGCCATGGCCATTCGGCGTTGGCCGGCCATGGCCCCTTTGGCCATGGCCGGCCACCCCCTTTGAATGGGGTTGCCGCACACTCTCCTCCCCCTTGATGGGGTGGTCGCCGGTGGTTATTGGCCGTAGCCAACCCCCTCCGCTCGGGGAGGGGGGATGCATGGCATGCATAGCCCATTTGGCCATGGTGCACATGCACCAAATTTCCTCTTACCCGATGGAAATAACTTCCATCATCTTCCTTGATGAAGCACCCGTTCGTCGAAGAAATTAGTTATCTCTTAATGGCCGTGTGCCAAAAAATGAATAACGTACTACGTGAACGGTCGGTTCTTCCCGTCACGGAGAGTTCCTACCATATCCGTAATGATAGGAGACCCTAACGTGAAAAGAACAACCGCTGCGTTCTCTCCGTCACGAAGCGTTCCTACTATATCCGTAATAGTAGGATACCCATTCGTGAAAAAGACAACGACTCGTTCGTAGTTTCGACGGGGCGGTGGATTGACCGGGGCGAACCCATATGGCTCTGATACTAATGAAGGATCCTGCCAAAACAGAGTTAGGATCGATAATATGAAGTTTAGACTTACGCTTGCGTACGCGGCACGGTAGTCTACGAACTTCGCCTTCGGATTCGCCACGACGGACCGAGTCTACTCACGAACGGAGTAAGGCTACTAATCCACAATCTAAATCTCTATTTTAGATTAAGAACTTGGATGGAGGGAGAGGAAATATTTCTGCAGAGCTTCGCTATGAAGAAGATGCATGCATGAATTTCATGCAAAATGTGTAAGGAAAATGGCTACCCTTGGGTCTTATTTATAGCCCCCAAGGTAGTTATTTTAGGGTAAGTTGTTCCTTTGGAACAACTTAATTAAGGTGTACCATGATACATGGCACATTATAAGCTTAAGTTGTACCATATGCATGGTACAACATAAGCTTAAGATATTCCCCCTTTATTAGCCATATGTCGCATGCACTTATGCATATATAATGCGACTTTCCCGCTCATCCAGAGATCCTCTCCGCAAGGGAACAGATTCCCTTTGCACACGACTTCGTGTACGCGACGTTCGAGGTCCGTAATCCCTCGTACATCCCCCACAAGGGTGTACAAACGTCTTCCATATCCAACATCCCTTACCATCACATGCACCATAGAGACAAAAATAATAGGGTAAGCTCTCTTAGACTTAGGGTCAAGTTTGAACATTTTGTCACACCTGTATTTTAGCAACTAGAATTGGAAGAGCGGAAGAGTATGCTAATTATCTTACAATTAGCTGATATGAGTGTGAAAGCCCGCAAGGATGTGTGGAAAATGTGCTTGTCCAAGTGGAAAAATTTTATTACCCAGTGGATTTTATCGTCCTAAATATCCAAGGACCCCCGTCGGGGAATCCTACCCCAATAATCATATTGAACGCTCAATTGAAAATAACTTTTGGCAACGTGACCCTTGAATAAAATATCTTCACTGCTTGCAAGTTGCAACCACAAGAGGAAGATTTTGAAGAAATAAACATGGTTAACTATCTTGCTTCCGAACCTTATAATTCTCTTAAGGAAGATTATTTTGATTCCGAATTTGAGCATGCTATGAATTTCATTGATGATTTGTTGACGATATTAATGAATCTCTTTTTGTGCAAGATTCTAGTGCGGGCCAAGCACCAAATGGACCCTGAAATTTGAAGAATTGCCTATGGGCTCCACACCACAAGTGCCATCATCTTTGGAGCACCCCCGCGTGGAGCAAAAGCCGCTTCCAGAGTATCTCAAATACGTTTTCATCAGAGATAGTGAGATGTTTCATGTGGTAATAAACTCTAAACTCACTCCTATCCAAAAGGATGATTTATTAGATGTTTTGCAAGTATGCAAAAAGGCTATAGGTTGGACAATTACAGATATCTCAGGTGTTAGCCCTTTCGTTTGCTCGCATCACATTTATCAAGGAGAAAATGCAAAACCCTCACGTGAATTGCAACGTCGGGTTAACCCGACGTGAAAATTGGTAGTTAAGGGTGAAATAATGAAATTTCTCTATGTGAGTATTGTTGGATCTGGATCCTAGCCTAGAGGGAGGGTGAATAGGCTAATAAAAAATTCTCGTGCAACCCACGAGAAATCACACGCAATTAAAAGCACAACCAGAGTAATGAAAAGCAGACACAGAGTACACATCAGATTTACACTGGTTCGATCGTCCCAACGACCTACTCCAGCCCCCAAAGCTAATACTAGATTGAATAGTGCAATAGGTACAAAGTCACAAGTTAGAGCACGCTCAGAGCACCCTCTACGTCTCTACACTCACCGGACTCTCAGTACCCCACACACAGTGTTTCCTCTCACTATCAATCCTAGCAAAGCTTTCTACCAGCTAGTCCCAAACTAGCTGGGTCCCACTTGTCTAGTCCCAACTAGACAAGTCCCAAAATAGTCCACAAAAATAGGTAAAAGTTTCTCCTACAGAGAACGTTACACTAAGACACAAATAAAGGAGTTTAGAGTTTAGAAATGCTCAGTTTGTGTCTGTGTAGGCATCTCTGTCAATCAGCACGTCGTCAGCTCCAATCTGACGCAAACGGTGTCTCAATCTGACTCCTGGATGTCAAGTTATGCACTGGTCTGTGTGCAAAGCAATTCTAGTTCAAAGCTTATAATTCAGAGGCATGTGCATTTAGCAGTTCCCTTTAATAACTGGCTGTCGATGCGCAAAGAATTCAGTTCAAGCCAATTTGTCTTTGGTCAGTGCGCACAGTAATTCACTTAAAAACCACTGCCTTGTCACGCTTTGAGATTCGTGCGGCTCTAAATAATCAACGGTTGATGAGCCGCCCCGTCAGCATCACTTTTAATTCTCTCGATTTCTTTTTTGTAGCGTTCGGGTTCCACGTCAGCGCCGGCTGCGAACGTCCGACTTCACGTCGTCCTTAGGGCATGTAGTCGCTTCTCCGGTGCTCGCTCCGACAACACACGAGAGCTCTGGCAGGGTCGTGCGGTGAGCTCTTCTACAACGTGTGGATCGCGGTGAGTTCTCCTCCAGCAGTTCTCGTCACTTCATCTTTGACAGCGGGCGGTGACCACGGAGATACGGCGGCGGGGTCAACAACGGCGACGGTGTTTAATTCGCGTGCTGTGGCGACTTCGTGGAGTTCTCCGACGACGGTTGCTTCGATAGCGGACCTTCGACTCCCTCGACTCGGCAGCAATGACGTCTCGGCGAACGGCGGGGCGATCTCCTTCTTGGCAGCGGCGACTTCTTGATGGCTTCAGCAACGATGATATGGTGGCGGTGGCAGCTTTGTACGGCGAGCGTCGTGAAGAGGTCGTCTTCGCTGTCAGCTCGTCGGCAATGGCGGGATCTTCAGAACACAGCGTTGGCGAGATCTCCTCGAAGCTTCGTTGCCTCGGTCGACGGCTCGGATCTCAGGCGACGATGTGGCACAGGCAGCACGGTTGATACGATGTCGACGACGGCTTCGTCTTCAACGGCGAGCAGCGGTGATCTCGGAGCAGCGACGACTTCTCCGATAAGGCAACGGCGTTCTTCTTCGCGTGCTTCTCCGTCGTTGGGCATGCAGCAGCTAGGCGATGATGACTCGACGTCGATCTCGTTCTCCGGATAAAGTCGGACGTCAACTTAGAGGCGTTGGCTTGCGATGAAGGCGATGGAGCAGGGGTCTCTTCTTGCGGTCTTGCGTAAGCAAGATGGAGTAGGGAGTTTATTTTTGTGTGCTAGGCTTTTTGGGATTTTGGTGTTAAAGCTGCGATAATAAGACTTAGGGTTAGCTTTTGAAAAGCTTTGCACCCTTGTGAATATTATAGCCCCCCCTCTCTCTCAATTTGTTGCCGTAAAAAAATGTAGCCCCCTCTCAATATTTTTGTTTGCTGCCCCCTTAATATTGTTGTAAGCCCGCCTATCATTAGGGTTGCGGGGAAGTTTATATAGGGCAAGGGTTTTGGGAGATGGCCTTTTGTAGGATGCTAGGGGATTGATACAAAGTAGTTGGGATTTTAGATGATTTTATTAGGAGTTTGAATAGGTAATGGGTAGCAACAAATCTCCCTAATTGATTTGAATTTTGACCCAATCAACATAGGATCTGTAATTGGCTAGGGATTGGGTTGAATCAATCAATTTGGGATTTGATGTGTAGTTCAAAAAGATTTGAATTGATCCAACCACCAATTTGACCAAGTGCAACTTTGCTCTTCATTGACCAAGTCAAACTTCTTTGTGCACACACACTCCCTCTCTCCCAAAAAGCTATATGAATAGTAATTCCGCCAAATAGTGAAAATATATTGTTTTGCCAAGCCTGAAACACACTGAGCACACACATTAGATATACCGACACGTTTGTCATCATCAAACTAAGATCCTAGATCGTTGCTTCCAACTATCTCCCCCTTTTGGTGATGACAAACCCATAAAAGATTTGAGCAATGAGTATGAGTGTGTGAAGTGTGTTGAAGGGTGTAGTGCAATATGATGTGTGGATGAGTCATTCAAACATTACAAGGCATGTAAAACAAGTATGTCAAATACAAGCATGCTCCCCCTTCTCTCAAGCTCCCCCTTCAATATTTATTCAAGTATTTTTTCTCAAGCTCCCCCTCCAACAAATAATACCGACAACAAACAACACACACACAAAACACAAAATCTTTCTTTTCTTTCTCCCCCTTTGTAATCACCAAAAGTGGATTAATGAAGTTACAAAAATAAACCATGCAAAAATAAACCATTATTAAATGTAGCATGCATTTACATGAGTTCTCCAAAAAATAGACAATTCTAGCTCATAGAATTTCATAACACGACTTCTCCACCTTTGTGTAAGTGAAAAGATATAGACAAGAAAGTACAAGAGGAGATTCAATTTCAAATATTCAACCAAATCAATCCACATTTTCCACTTTTCATGAAAACCACTAGGATTGATTTTTCACACCTCATCAAAGATGAGTTCAAGTTACCGAATCCCAAAACATGGCCTAAAAGGACTTTTAAATGTGGGGTGGCATTGCTTGACGAGTTTTTTACACCAACGCTAATGATTACCCATGTAGCACAAGTTGGATACTCGTGGGTTGTGTTTTAGCCATGAAGTGTATCCATTTTTCATACGGAGCAAATATCGTTTTTTTTTTCAATTCTTTCGTGCTCAATTTTAATTCATGGCTAAAAACATCATATCCCTTAGAAATTTCAGAAATTAATCCTTCCTACATTCACTTTCCACTATTCTTCAAAAGAATCTCCAAAAGCACTAAAAAGTCAAATATCGTGAAAGTGCAAATGTAGGTGTAGAAGTCAAGTTTGAAACTTATGAGACATGTCATTGCTACTAAAAGGAATAACATCATGTTCATGAAGCTACAACAATATTGAATTGACTTCTACAAGGGATAGAATTGATCATTCATACAATATCACTCAAGAGATTCAAAAGAGGATTCAATAAGCACACATTTTTTTTTGATTTTTCAATTTTTTTTTCAGAAATAAAAACATTAAAAATCATCCATGCAAGCACACAAACCAAAATAAATCAAGCACACAAAAAAAATATATGAAGGTATGCAATGAGATGCAAAGAGGGACAGAAAATATACCTTCTCGTCGCTATTTGACGAAGGAGCTAAAAGAATGAAACATTGAATTTAACGCTCCTCGCCAAAACTCCATCACACCTACATGAAAGGTGTTAAGTGTGACCTTGGAATCCAACAAGGTCCACTAGTGTTAGCCAATATAGTTTTAGGAACCCACACTTGTTTAAACTTGATGTTTGTGTTCCTAAATTTACAATAATATGAAGTGTGGCCTACACTATCAAAAGTAAAGCACTTTGCATATAAGTTCTTCGCAATAGATGGTGCATTGTGGAATTTTTTGAATTTTGACTTTTCAATGTTTTTCGAACCAAATCCAAGTCCTCTTCTATTATTGCCATATAATTGATTCTCTAAAATAGTATCCAACGATTGTTTTCCCATAGAGAATTTCTTAATGGCTAATTCAAGATTATAGACTTTGGATTTCAACAATTTATTTTCTTCCACAAGCAATGTGCATTTACTTATAAAAGCTCTCTTGTTTTCCTCTTCCTTCTTTTCAAATTCAACCATTTTTCTTTTAAAATCATTATCCAACATGCAGAATTTATCATTAAGCTCTCTAATAACATAGTCTTTTTTAGTCTCGAGCTTAATCAAATCAAGTTTAAGCATGCTAATATTATTCATCAAGGAAGGGCAAGAGAGGCAAGGTGCTTCATCATTAAAACTGGATTTTTCCTTTTTCAGAATATCAATAGTAGAGTCACGTGCAACAATATCAATTTTGAGTTTTTCAATCTCTTTAGACATTTCATATTCAGATTGTTGCATTTCAAAGTTCTCATTTTGATAATCATCTATAGTGGATTCAAGCTCTACTATTTTATCTTGCATTTCTTTACAAAGAGTAAGGAGTTCAGTTTTACTACCAGAAGTTACCTCATTGTGTATTCCCATCAATGCCATGCATGAATGGGCTTCGTGTTCCTCCTCCTCGCTCTCAGCTTCGCTATCCATGTCCCAAGTAAGCACATTGGATTTTCCCTTTTCTTTAGCTACCTGAGCTGTCTCATGTGGGCAATCCCTCATTCGATGTCCTCTTTTCTAGCATTTAAAACAAGTCATTCTATTAGTAGTATTCTGATCATAATTTTGCTTAGAAGACTGAAAAAAGTTAGAGCGATTAAACCTGGGTGCCATTTCTGCTCTTCCTTGCTTGGTCTGGACAAACTTTCTGAAATTTCTGACCATTAGCGCTATGTCATCATCATCATCTTCACTTTCGTCAGCTTTCAGAGCAAGTGGCTTGGTAGCTTTCTCCTTTTCCTCAGGTTTCTCCCTTTCATCAATATTTTGCCATTCAAGCTCGTGGGACATTAAATTACCTATTAAGTCCTCCACCCTCATCTGTGACAAATCTTTCGCTTCTTGGATGGCAGTGACTTTAGGCCTGAAAGAGCTTGGCAGAGCTCTTAATATCTTCCTCACCTGATTAAGGCTAGAATATGGCTTACCGAGCGAACTAGACTTGTAGACAATGTTGGTGAACCTCGCAAACATTTCTGATATCGTCTCTGATGGTAGCATGCGAAATCCCTCGTATTCCGTGCTCAGAAGTGCAAGTCTAGACTCCTTCACCTGTGACGTTCCCTCGTGTGTCACCTCCAAAGTATGCCATATTTCCTGCGCAGTTAGATAATGTGAGATACGATTGAATTCAGATTTATCTAATGCACAAATAAGAGCATTCATGGCTTTAGCATTAAGAGAATAAAGCTTCCAATCATTATCATCCCACTTATCATCAGGTTTAGGCATTTCAGTATTTTCAATTTTAATAACAGGTGATTTATAGCCTTTTTCAACAATTTGCCAAGCTTTATAATCAATAGAAATCAAGTAGATTCTCATACGATTTTTCCAATAAGCATAGTCTACTCCATTAAATCTAGGTGGTCGAGAAATAGACTGACCCTCAGCAAAAGCACTATCAATGTGGTCCATGGTCAAACTAGGCTAGATCTACTAAAACCTGCTCTGATACCACTTGTTGGATCTGGATCCTAGCCTAGAGGGGGGTGAATAGGCTAATAAAAAATTCTCGTGCAACCCACGAGAAATCACACACAGTTAAAAGCACAACCAGAGTAATGAAAAGCAGACACAGAGTACACAGCAAATTTACCCTGGTTCGATCATCCCAACGACCTACTCCAGCCCCCAAAGCTAATACTAGATTGAATAGTGCAATAGGTACAAAGTCACAAGTTAGAGCACGCTCAGAGCACCCTCTACGTCTCTACACTCGCCGGACTCTCAGTACCCCACACACAGTGTTTCCTCTCACTATCAATCCTAGCAAAGCTTTCTACCAGCTAGTCCCAAACTAGCTGGGTCCCACTTGTCTAGTCCCAACTAGACAAGTCCCAAAATAGTCCACAAAAATAGGTAAAAGTTTCCCCTACAGAGAACGTTACACTAAGACACAAAAAAAGGAGTTTATAGTTTAGAAATGCTCAGTTTGTGTTTGTGTAGGCGTCTCTGTCAATCAGCACGTCGTCAGCTCCAATCTGACGCAAACGGTGTCTCAATCTGACTCCTGGATGTCAAGTTATGCACTGGTCTGTGTGCAGAGCAATTCCAGTTCAAAGCTTATAATTCAGAGGCATGTGCATTTAGCAGTTCCCTTTAATAACTGGCTGTCGGTGCGCAAAGAATTCAGTTCAAGCCAACTTTGGTCGGTGCGCACAGCAATTAACTTAAAAACCACTGCCTTGTCACGCTTTGAGATTCGTGCGGCTCTAAATAATCAACGGTTGATGAGCCGCCACGTCAGCATCACTTTTAATTCTCTCGATTTCTTTTGTGTAGCGTTCGGGTTCCACGTCAGCGTCGGCTGCGAACGTCCGACTTCACGTCGTCCTTAGGGCATGCAGTCGCTTCTCCGGTGCTCGCTCTGACAACACACGAGAGCTCTGGTAGGGTCGTGCGATGAGCTCTTCTGCAACGTGTGGATCGACGGCGAGTTCTCCTCCAGCAGTTCTCGTCGCTTCGTCTTTGACAGCGGGCGGTGACCACGGAGATACGGCGGCGGGGTCAACAGTGGCGGCGGCGTTTAATTCGCGTGCTGTGGCGACTTCGTGGAGTTCTCCGACGACGGTTGCTTCGATAGCGGACCTTCGACTCCCTCGACTCGGCAGCAACGACGTCTCGGCGAACGGCGGGGCGATCTCCTTCTTGGCAGCGACGACTTCTTGATGGCTTCAGCAACGATGATATGGTGGCGGTGGCAGCTTTGTACGGCGAGCGTCGTGAAGAGGTCGTCTTCGCTGTCAGCTCGTCGACAATGGCGGGATCTTCAGAACACAGCGTTGGCGAGATCTCCTCGAAGCTTCGTTGCCTCGGTCGACGGCTCGGATCTCAGGCGACGATGTGGCACAGGCAGCACGGTTGATACGATGTCGACGACGTCTTCGTCTTCAACGGCGAGCATCGGTGATCTCGGAGCAGCAACGAATTCTCCGATAAGGCAACGGCGTTCTTCTTCGCGTGCTTCTCCATCGTTGGGCATGCAGCAGCTAGGCGATGATGACTCGACGGCGATCTCGTTCTCCGGATAAAGTCGGACGTCAACTTAGAGGCGTTGGCTTGCGATGAAGGTGATGGAGCAGGGGTCTCTTCTTGCGGTCTTGCGTACGCAAGATGGAGTAGGGAGTTTATTTTTGTGTGCTAGGCTTTTTCGGATTTTGGTGTTAAAGCTGTGACAATAAGACTTAGGGTTATCTTTTGAAAAGCTTTGCACCCTTGTGAATATTATAGCCCCTCTCTCTCTCAATTTGTTGCCGTAAAAAATGTAGCCCCCTCTCAATATTTTTGTTTGCTGCCCCCTTAATACTGTTGTAAGCCCCCCTATCATTAGGGTTGAGGGGAAGTTTATATAGGGCAAGGGTTTTGGGAGATGGCCTTTTGTAGGATGCTAGGGGATTGATACAAAGTAGTTGGGATTTTAGATGATTTGATTAGGAGTTTGAATAGGTAATGGGTAGCAACAAATCTCCCTAATTGATTTGAATTTTGACCCAATCAACATAGGATCTGTAATTGGCTAGGGATTGGGTTGAATCAATCAATTTGGGATTTGATGTGTTGTTCAAAAAGATTTGAATTGATCCAACCACCAATTTGACCAAGTGCAACTTTGCTCTTCATTGACCAAGTCAAACTTCTTTGTGCACACACACTCCCTCTCTCCCAAAAAGCTATACGAATAGTAATTCCGCCAAATAGTGAAAATATATTGTTTTGCCAAGCCTGAAACACACTGAGCACACACATTAGATATACCGACACATTTGTCATCATCAAACTAAGATCATAGATCGTTGCTTCCAACAAGTATCATATACCCGATTTCATATGGTAGATGGGTGAGTTCCATCCAAGTGACCCCAAAGAAATCTGGACTCACCGTGGTGAGAGATAAAAATGCTGAGTTGATATCGAAGTGAACCACCACGGGTTGGCATATGTGCATAGATTATAGGAAGATTAATGATATGACAGACAAGGATCACTTTCCCTTGCCTTTCCTTGAGCAAATTCTAGAAAGGGTGGCGGGTCATGAATATTGTTGTTTTTTAGACGGCTATTCGAGGTATTACCAAATAGAGATTGCTTCGGAGGATCAAGAGAAGACCACATTCACTTGCCCCCCCCCCCCCCCCCCCCCCCCCCGGAACATTTGCATTTAGACGAATGCCATTCGGTTTATGTAATGTCCCCTACCTTTTCACGATGTATACTTAGCATTTTTTATCGATATGATTGAAAGTGTAGTGGAAAATTTTTTTTGATGACTTTTCTGTTTTTGGCACTTCATTTGAAAATTGCTATCTAACTTATCAACTGTCTTGAACATATGCATTGAAACGAACCTCCTCCTAAATTGGAAGAATTGTCACTTCATGACGACAGAGGGTATGGTTCTAGGGCATGAAGTCTATAGTTGGGCTTTAAGGTAGATAAGGCCAAAGTAGAGCTTATTGAAAAGTTGCCAATTCCAAGGACCGTGAAGGACATCCTGTCGTTTCTGGGGCAAGCGGGGTTCTACTGGCGATTTATAAAGGACTTTAGTGCAATCTCTAGACCCTTATACCATTTACTAACCAATGAAACTGTCTTTATTTGGACACGTGAGTTTCAATGTGCTTTTGATAAATTGAAAACTCGTTAACTACTTCTCCTGTTTTGCACGTACCGGATTGGAACTTGCCATTTGAAATTATGTGCAATGCTAGCGATTTCATAGTGGAAGTGGCGCTAGGGCAAAAGAAAGAAGAAAGTTCCCTACATCATATACTATGCGAGCAAAACCCTTAATGAAGCTCAAATGAAGTATACAACAACGAAAAATGAGTTGCTCGTCATAGTGTTCTCTTTAGAAAAGTTTAGGAGTTACATCCTAGGGGCACCAATTTTAATATATACCGATCATTTTGCCCTTAAATATTTGCTATCTAAAAAGGATGCCAAACCTAGACATATTCGTTGGATTTTGCTCTTGCAGGAATTCAACGCAATGATTAAGGATAAAAGAGGCATGGAGAATTTGGTGGCGGACCACCTATCAAGGCTCACATTGGAAATAACTCCGCCGACGCACCAATTCAAGATTCTTTCCCCGATGAGCAACTTTTTGTTATGTCCAGCTTGAAATGGTATTCCGACATCATGAACTATTTGGCGTTAGATAAGATCCATATCACCTATGGATTTGAAGAGATTTAAACACGATGTAAAATAATTTTTCTTTGATGATCCTTATTTGTACAAATATTGTAGTGACCAAATAGTTAGGAGATGTGTACCATATGATGAAATTAATAACGTCTTACAATATAGTCATGACGGTGCATTTAGGGGCATTTTTCAGCAAACAAAATGGTAGCTAAAATTTTTCAATGCGGATTTTATTGGATTGCCATGTTTAAGGACACCTACGCTTATTGTAAATCTTATGTATCTTGTAAAAATTTAGGGGGATAACCAAAAGAAACATGATGCCTCTTAACAACATTCTTGAACTTGACATTTTTGCTTGTTGGGGTATAGATTTTATGTGACCATTTACCAACTCATTTGGACACACATACATACTAGTTACCATTGACTAAGATTCCAAATGGGTAGAGGCCATAACCTGTAGAAATAATGTGGGCTCCACCGTGATAAAATTTCTCAAAGAAACCATTTTCTCATGATTTGGAAAACCCAAAGCCATAATAAGAGATGGTGGTTCCCATTTGTCACGACCCGCTTCCCTAAAAAGGAGGCGAGACGTGAAAAGGTCCGCACGAGAGTGGAGCTGTGAAGCCCCAAACCCGATAAGCGTCCATAATACATAAACAGGTCCCTGTAACCACGAAGGAATAACAATAATAACACAAGAAGAAACATGAAATAAAATCTCACATCTCAAAATTTGTCCAACGTGAAGAATAAGTCCAACATCCAGAAAAGCCACCAGGCTAAAAGAAAAGAGTCTAAAGGCCCAGAACAAGGCCAACAAAAGCAACGACATAACAAAGTATAGGTGCCACACACCGATAACAAAACAACTGTTTAATAAAAAAACAAAACACTACAAAGACACTAGGACTGGTCCCCAGTGTCCATGTACTCCCCGTCAAACACAGGCTCGAGCTCGGAGTCAGCAAACACCTCGTCCTCAACAAGGTACTCGGGCTCAGGATCTAACATGTGTCACCCAAAAGAGTAAAGGGGCACATGTCAGCAAGTCTAAAAGACTTGGGCAAGGAAACTGAAAGTAAGGCAACTAGCAACCTAGCAGTTTAGTATGCATGACATGGCAGTTATAACATGAGTGCACAATTTAAACATGGCAAGGCAATATGTACAAGAGAGCAATTGTCGGGACAAGACAAGGGTAGCCAAGCTACTAACATTCACAATCACGTTTCACTATTGTTTGTAGATGTTTACGCCCTTCGCTGAATGGTATAACATTTTAGACCGATCGGCACTAAACACTACCTCAATACCCACACGATATGGAGCCTGGGGTCCCCACACATTGAGCTCAGCTAGTGAGCCTGAGGTTGCCCCGCACATTGAGCTCGCATTCTTAGTTCACAATTCAATACATCGAGCGTTGGGGTTAGCAACTCATTATGCTCGCTTCTGGTCACGAGCCAGGAACACAAGTAGTGTTGTCCACAATTCAATATATCGAGCGTTGGGATTAGCAACTCATTATGCTCGCTTCTGGTCACGAGCCAGGAACACATGCATCGTAGCAAAGCTACACAATCACAGCAATACTTAAGAATGCGAGGACATGACAATTTACTTGCGTACCGTTAATTAAATTAAATGGACAGGCGAAATGCAATGACATGAACATATTCGCGTACCGTTAATTGAAAGTAAACATGACATGGTAATTGTGCAACACGCTAAATGTCGGAACTAGCTTCGTTGTCAAGCTAGTTCCCCAATTTGCGCCTAGGCGAGTATCATTTCGTCGCCTAGCCTCTTTTACGCCTACATTAAGCAAAAGGCCTAAAACATGGCCTAAACCCTAAGTGGCAAGTTTCACTTGCCTAGCACCGGAAATGACGATCACTTCGTCTCACGGATGCCACTCTATGGGGAAATCGCTGTTATGGGGAAACACACAACAAACAACGTGAAATTTATTAGGGTTTCATAAAAATATAAATAGGTTAAGAAAACACCAAGGAATCGATTTCTTACCGAGAGAAGGCGGAAGAAACACTCCGGGGAACCCTAGGATCAGATCTGGAAAAGATTGGAGAAGTTTGGAGAATTAGGGTTCTTGGGTGATTTTGGGGATTTGATGGATTTTGGTGAGATTTTGGGGAAGATGAGAGATAGATGGAGTAGATGGATGGTTTGGATGATGGATTTAGGGTTTGGAATGAAGGATTGAAGCTTGAAGGGAGATGGGGGCTCAAGGGGGAAGATTTTAGGGTTTTGGGTCATGTTGGGGAAGAAGAAAACGTTTGGGTTGGGTTTAAATAGGATGGGCTGGTGGCTGCCCAGAAATTAGGGTTTTAACACTGGTTAGTCGGTCAAGGAACAACCACTGACCGACTAGTTTGACAACTAGTCGGTCGGTCGACCAACGCAGACCGACTAAGTGTAAACAGTAGCTACAGGTAAAATTAGGATCTAGAATTAGTCGGTCCATGAACAATTACTGACCGACTAGTTTAGCATCTAGTCGGTCGATGAACGTTCTTAGACCGACTAAGAGTAAACAGTAACTCAACTAAAATTAAGATGATGTGTTAGTCGGTTAAAGAAGCATTGCCGACCGACTAGTTTGCAACCTAGTCGGTCAACCAACGTTCTTAGACCGACTAACGATAAACAGTAGCTACTGAACAATTTAGAAAGTCAAACTAGTCGGTCCAAGAAGGATTGCCGACCGACTGGATCGTCATCTAGTCGGTCGGTGGCCCTTCTTACACCGGCTAATAAGCACCAAAAGTTCCGATACGGAGCGCGGGGCCCCGGGATCGATTTCTACGACTCCTAGGCTTGATCTAATAGTAAGATATGACCGTTATGAAGTCCGTCACGAGTGACACACTTCGAAATCGACGATCCTAAGGAAGAAACGAGAAAATACGACGAATCGATCGAAAATTAAGGTTACGGAGACGAAAACTACGCACGAGGAGAAAATCCACCAAAACATATATTATATTATATTAAATCCAGATACACGAAAAGCGGTCGTTACATCCTCCCCAACTTAAGAAAAATTCCGTCCTCGGAATTTCCGAATACTCACGAGTCCAGAAACAAAAGTGGGAAACGCTCTCGCATCTCATCCTCATTCTCCCAAGTAGACTCTCCAGGTGAACCGTGTCGCCACATCACCCTCACAAGATTGACAATCTTGTTCCGAAGCGATTTCTGACGCCTGTCCAGAATCTGCACTTGATGCTGGTCATACGTCATATCGGGGCGAACGGTAATCTCCGAAAAATCCACCGCATGAGACGGATCGCTAATGTATCGACGAAGCTGCGACACATGGAAAACATCATGAACTCCTTCCAAAGATGGCGGCAAGGCCAAGCGATAAGCTACCTCGCCAACCCTCTCCAAAACGTCAAACGGTCCAATGTATCGCGGGCTCAACTTTCCACGCTTCCCAAAACGAATCACACCACGATTCGGGGAAATCTTCAAGAACACATGGTCGCCCGGCTGAAACTCCAAAGGACGACGTTTAGCATCCGCCCAATGCTTAAAACGGTCCTGAGCAATTCTCAACCTCTCCCGAATATTCCTGACGACATCCACGGCCTCCACGATCATCTCAGGTCCCAACAACTCCCGATCACCAATGTCATCCCAACTCAATGGCGATCGACATTTCCTCCCATAAAGAGCGGCGAAAGGCGCCATGCCAATACTTGCCTGGAAGCTGTTGTTGTAAGAGAACTCCACCAAGTGTAGATGGTCCTCCCACGAACCCTTGAAATCCAACATGCACGCCCTCAGCATGTCCTCCAAAATCTGAATCGTCCTCTCGAACTGGCCATCCGTCTGTGGATGGTACGCCGTGCTGAAACTCAGACGCGTACCCAAGCTCTTCTGTAAACTCTGCCAGAACTGAGATGTGAACCTCGTGTCTCTGTCAGACACGATACTCACGGGGACTCCATGAAGTCACACAACCTCCTGCACGATTCACGTTACATCACTATCCAAACTAGGTAAAGGACATAAAAACAGAGAGTAAAAGGATTTTACCTCCATATATCTCCTCACTAGCGCCTCAGTGGACTGTCCCACTCGGAACGGAATAAAGTGCGCAGATTTGGTCAATCGATCTACGATCACCCAAATCGCGTCATTCTGCTTCGGACTCCGAGGTAGTCCAGTCACGAAATCCATAGTGATGTGCTGCCACTTCCACTCCGGAACCGGAAGCGGTTGTAGCAACCCGGCCGTACGCTGATGCTCTGCCTTCACTTGCTGGCAAACCAAGCACTTGGCTACACTCCGAGCCACGCTCCACTTCATACCATGCCACCAATAATTCAGACGAAGATCCTGGTACATCTTGGTGCCACCAGGATGCACAGAATACGGCGAACTGTGTGCCTCCACCATCAACTCCTCTCTAATATCCCCAGCGGGCACACACAACCTGGCTCCAAACCTCAGCGAGCCATCCTCATGAATCAAGAAGTCAGTCCGCAGACCAGCTTCAACCAGCTCCCGAATCTTCACCAGCTTCGGATCCTCGGCCTGGCCAGCCTTAATCCGATCCACGATCGTCGACTGTACCTGCATGTACATCAACGACGAAGCCTCCCCAGGAAGAACAACCTCCACGCCAGACTCGCAAAAATCCTGCTGCAATCTCCACTGCGAGGTCAAAATCATCACCGCTGGAAGCCTACTCAAAGCATCAGGAACCACATTCACCTTGCCAGGGTGAAACTGCAAGTCAATATCATAATCTGCCATGAGCTCCAACCATCGACGCTGTCGCATGTTGAGCCAAATCTTAAGAGCAAACACAACGGCAGCCAACTCCAAATCATGCGTCGGGTAATTCTTCTCATGAACCTTAAGCTGACGAGACGCATAAGCCACAACATGCCCATGCTGATGCAACACACAACCGAGACCCTTGCCAGAAGCATCGCAAAAGATCTCAAATCCACCGCTGCGATCAGGCACAACCAGAATAGGGGCACTCGTCAACCTCTCCTTCAGAATACCAAAAGCATTCCCACAAGCATCCAACCAAACAAAAGCAACATCCTTCCGCGTCAACCTGGTCATCGGCTCAGCAATACGAGAAAAGTCCTTAATGAAACGCCGATAGTAACCAGCAAGTCCGAGGAAACTCCGAATCTCAGACGCTGACGACGGAACGGGCCACTCCCTGATGGCCCTAATCTTCTCGGGATCCACAGAAATTCCATCTCCAGTCACCACATGCCCGAGAAAAGCAACTCGATCCAGCCAAAACTCGCACTTCGAAAACTTAGCATACAAACGATGCTTCCTCAAAATCTCCAATACCGTCCTTAAGTGCAAGGCATGCTCTTCCTCCGACTTCGAATAGATCAGAATGTCGTCAATAAAGATAACGACAAACTTATCCAAAAAGTCGTAGAAAATCAGGTTCATCAGATTCATGAAAAATGCGGGCGCGTTAGTTACGCCAAAAGGCATAACCACAAACTCATAGTGTCCATACTTCGTCCTGAAAGCGGTCTTCGGAACATCTCCCTTCTTCACCTTCAACTGATGGTAACCACTCCTCAAATCCAATTTAGAAAACACCCTCGAACCTCCAAGCTGATCAAAAATATCATCGATGCGAGGCAACGGGTATTTATTCTTAATGGTCACCGCATTCAACTCCCGATAGTCCATGCACATGCGACGCGAACCATCCTTCTTCTTTACCAACAGCACCGGTGCTCCCCACGGAGACACACTAGGATTAATATAACCCTTCTGCAAAAGCTCATCCAACTGCTTCCGCAACTCTTCCAACTCTGCAGGTGCCATACGATACGGCGTCTTCGAAATCGGCTGCGCACCTGGAATGAGATCGATAGAAAATTCCAAAGCCCGATCAGGCGGCAAACCAGACATCTCCTCGGGGAAGACGTCGCCAAAATCACGCACCACAGCTGGCCATTCCAGCTCCATCTGCATAGCCACAGCCTCCACCGGCCTGGCCCGAAATCTGACAGGACCAAGCGAACTGCTACCACGACTGAACTCAAAAGCTGGATGTCCGGGAATCTCGAACACCACCTTCTTCCTCCGACAGTCGATCGTAGCATAGAAGCTCGCTAGCCAATCCATCCCGAGAACTGCATCATAGTTGATGATGTCGTGGACAATGAAATCAGCGAAAAGCTCATGTCCACATACCACCAACGAGCAAGAATTGCAACCATGATGCACCGAGACCATGCCATTCCCCGTAACGATATTCCAACTCTGGGGAAGAGGGGACGTCGATAAGGAATGCCTCTCCACGAAGTTCCGAGAAATAATGCACATTGATGCACCAGAGTCAAAGAGGACTCGTGCAGGAAATGTGCAAACCAAAACCACACCTATCAAACAATTAACAATCAAACCCTAGTCTAGCAAACAAGCATGTTCAAGCAATCAGCACAATCTAACAATCAAAACCAGCTAGGAAAGTAACAGCTAGAACGAGGATTACCTGCGATAACCTCATCCACAGCCTCGTTCTCCACCGCGGTCATCAGAAAAGCCTGCCTCCTCGACGGAACAGCCTGCTGAAAAGCCTGCCTCTGCGGAACAAGAGCTGCTCCACGCCCAGCAGGAACAGACGCTCGCTGCTGCAACGGCCGTGCTGCAACAGGTGCCCTCCGTAGCAGATCCGCATGCTGACTATCCTTTGCGATATGAGAAGCATCACCACAAATCAAACACTGGCCCAAAAACTTCCGACACTGATCCATGATATGGCCAGGCCTGCCGCAGAAATGGCAAAACTTCAGAATGGGCCCTCCAGGCCTCTTAAACTGAGCGGACTGATTAGGCCTGAATCCAGGTCTAACCACAGCCCTCGTCTGTTCCACAGGCCTCTTCCCAGCACCAACAACAGACCCCCTCCTCTGGTTCACGAGCATCTCCTGCCTCTTAGCAGCGACCAAAACCTTCTGATATGACTCCCGGTCAGAGGAGGTCACAAAGCTCTGGAGCTCCGAAGCAAGCCCCTGCAGGAACCTCTGAGCCCTCTCCTCAGCGTCCTGCACCATCTTCGGTGCAAACCGACTCAGCCTCATGAACTCTTGGTGATACATGTCCACCAACGAGTTCCCTTGCTTCACATCGATGAAACGCTGCAGCATCTCCTCCCTGGCAGCCTTCGGGAAGAACTCACCCTCAAATCTGGTCTTGAAGGTAGCCCAAGCTATCGGCTCCACCGACAACTTCTCTTCTGCATTCCACCAATTCCGAGCATTATCCTTAAGTTGCCTCTTCGCCAAATCAACCCATCCAGCCGGGGCGATCTTGGCCATCTTCAGATTGTCCTCGATGTTCCGAATCCACTCATCGGCAGCCAGAGGACCCTCAGAACCATCAAAATATGCGGGACCCAGCTCCCGAAATTGCTTCGCTCCTGGCTCAGAGCGAGGAACATCTGGAAGAGCCCGGGCAGCTCGAGCAAGTGGAGCATTCTGGACTTGCAGAAGCACGCACTATGCACTTGCATCATCTGCATCATCATTCGCATCATCTCACCGCTGGTGGGTTCCCGCTCAGGCTCCTCATCATGAGGGAGCGCACCACTACCCCCACCACGGGTGAATCGTCTTCCTGCCATCTAGCGACACAGAGAACGAATCAGATTAGACTCATAGCTTATGACTCGGACGTCGAACTTAATCTATTGGACATTCTAACATTATTATTGACATTCCAAAAATCACAGTTACAGAAGGAGACCTGCATGGGCCACCACTAAAACCTGTCACGACTCGCTTCCCTAAAATGGAGGCGAGACGTGAAAAGGTCCACACAAGAGTGGAGCTGTGAAGCCCCAAACCCGATAAGCGTCCATAATACATAAACAGGTCCCTGTAACCACAAAGGAATAACAATAATAACACAAGAAGAAACATGAAATAAAATCTCACATCTCAAAATTTGTCCAACGTGAAGAATAAGTCCAACATCCAGAAAAGCCACCAGGCTAAAAGAAAAGAGTCTAAAGGCCCAGAACAAGGCCAACAAAAGCAACGACATAACAAAGTATAGGTGCTACGCACCGATAACAAAACAACTGTTTAATAAAAACAAAACACTACGAAGACACTAGGACTGGTCCCCAGTGTCCACGTACCCCCCGTCAAACACAGGCTCGGGCTCGGCGTCAGCAAACACCTCGTCCTCAACAAGGTACTCGGGCTCAGGATCTAACATGTGTCACCCAAAAGAGTAAAGGGGCACATGTCAGCAAGTCTAAAGGACTTGGGCAAGGAAACTGAAAGTAAGGCAACTAGCAACCTAGCAGTTTAGTATGTATGACATGGCAGTTATAACATGAGTGCACAATTTAAACATGGCAAGGCAATATGTACAAGAGAGAAATTGTCGGGACAAGACAAGGGTAGCCAAGCTACTAACATTCACAATCACGTTTCACTATTGTTTGTAGATGTTTACGCCCTTCGCTGAATGGTATAACATTTCAGACCGATCGGCACTAAACACTACCTCAATACCCACACGATATGGAGCCTGGGGTCCCCGCACATTGAGCTCAGCTAGTGAGCCTGAGGTTGCCTCGCACATTGAGCTCGCATTCTTAGTTCACAATTCAATACATCGAGCGTTGGGGTTAGCAACTCATTATGCTCGCTTCTGGTCACGAGCCAGGAACACAAGTAGTGTTGTCCACAATTCAATATATCGAGCGTTGGGATTAGCAACTCATTATGCTCGCTTCTGGTCACGAGCCAGGAACACATGCATCGTAGCAAAGCTACACAATCACAGCAATACTTAAGAATGCGAGGACATGACAATTTACTTGCGTACCGTTAATTAAATTAAATGGACAGGCGAAATGCAATGACATGAACATATTCGCGTACCGTTAATTGAAAGTAAACATGACATGGTAATTGTGCAACATGCTAAATGTCGGAACTAGCTTCGTTGTCAAGCTAGTTCCCCAATTTGCGCCTAGGCGAGTATCATTTCGTCGCCTAGCCTCTTTTACACCTACACTAAGCAAATGGCCTAAAACATGGCCTAAACCCTAAGTGGCAAGTTTCACTTGCCAAGCACCGGAAATGACGATCACTTCGTCTCACGGATGCCACTCTATGGGGGAAATCGCTGTTATGGGGGAAACACACAACAAACAACGTGAAATTTATTAGGGTTTCATAAAAATATAAATAGGTTAAGAAAACACCAAGGAATCGATTTCTTACCGAGAGAAGGCGGAAGAAACACTCCGGGGAACTCTAGGATCAGATCTGAAAAGATTGGAGAAGTTTGGAGAATTAGGGTTCTTGGGTGATTTTGGGGATTTGATGGATTTTGGTGAGATTTTGGGGAAGATGAGAGATAGATGGAGTAGATGGATGGTTTGGATGATGGATTTAGGGTTTGGAATGAAGGATTGAAGCTTGAAGGGAGATGGGGGCTCAAGGGGGAAGATTTTAGGGTTTTGGGTCGTGTTGGGGAAGAAGAAAACGTTTGGGTTGGGTTTAAATAGGATGGGCTGGCGGCCGCCCAGAAATTAGGGTTTTAACACTGGTTAGTCGGTCAAGGAACAACCACTGACCGACTAGTTTGGCAACTAGTCGGTCGGTCGACCAACGCAGACCGACTAAGTGTAAACAGTAACCTCTGAACGAAAATAGGATTTAGAATTAGTCGGTCCATGAACAAGTACTGACCGACTAGTTTAGCATCTAGTCAGTCGGTGAACGTTCTTAGACCGACTAAGAGTAAACAGTAACTCAGCTAAAATTAAGATGAAGAGTTAGTCGGTTAAAGAAGCATTGCTGACCGACTAGTTTGCAACCTAGTCGGTCAACCAACGTTCTTAGACCGACTAACGATAAACAGTAGCTTCTGAACAATTTAGAAAGTCAAACTAGTCGGTCCAAGAAGGATTGCCGACCGACTGGATCGTCATCTAGTCGGACGGTGGCCCTTCTTACACCGGCTAATTAGCACCAAAAGTTCCAATACGGAGCGCGGGGCCCCGGGATCGATTTCTACGACTCCTAAGCTTGATCTAATAGTAAGATATGACCGTTATGAAGTCCGTCACGAATGACGCACTTCGAAATCGACGATCCTAAGGAAGAAACGAGAAAATACGACGAATCGATCGAAAATGAAAACTACGGAGACGAAAACCACACAAGAGCAGAAAAATCTACCAAAACATATATTATATTATATTAAATCCAGATACACGAAAAGCGGTCGTTACACCATTTTTGCAACTAGCACTTCGCTAAAATATGAGAATGTTTGGGGTGACACACAAAGTTTCAACACCATACCACCCCCAAACTAATGGTCAAGCAGAGTTGGCAAATAGAGAAATTAAAAACATTCTCCAAAAAATAATGAATCCTTCACGTAAGATTGGAGTGTCCGATTGCCAGAAGCACGTTGGGCATATCGGACCGCATAAAAAAGATTTTAAGGATGTCAATATATCAGATCGTGTATCAAAAACATTGCCATTTTCCCGCAGAATTAGAGCACAAGTCATATTGGGTCGTTAAGCGCATTAATTCTAATTTGGATTCATCCAACTTATTTGGTAAATTACAGCTTTTTGAATTGGAAGAGCTACGAAGAGATGCAAACGATAATGTGAGAATTGCTAAAGAAATAATGAAGGCCGAGCATGACAAGATGATCCTTAGGAGGGAGTTCCTCCAAGACAAAGAGTTCTACTCTACAACTCCCACCTTCATTTATTTCCAGGCTAGTTGCACTGAATGTTGGTTGGGCCCGCCCTTCACTGTCAATCAAGTCTTCCCACACTGAGCGGTAATTTTAATGAATGAAAGAGATGGGAGTAAGTTCAAGGTCAACAGTTAACGATTAAAGCACTACCATGATGATTGGACTAAGGATAGGAGCGCCGAGGAGCTTATGTTGACTAAATTGATGTGTTCTTTCCAAAACTTTTCTTTTATTTTTATTTGTTTTATTCTCTTATATAGGTTGGTTGGTTTGTTTTTCCTTTTTTTTGCTTTCTAATCATCTTTCACACATTGAGGACAATGTGCATGCTTAGTTGGGGGTAGAATTTTTGGTTATACACATTTGTACTTCTTCTTCATATATATACATGCATATTTCTACATACATGCACAAACACTCTTGCACAAACACTCTTACATAGAAGAAGTTTGAAAATTTTTGTTATATATACTTGTGCATACATTTGAAACCCTTTATGATGAATCTCCATGAATTTCTACCCATTGAACTAATTATGGTGAGCATAGTCTAATTCCTTTCCAAATTCCTTAAATTAGCTATGGCATAGTTGAAATTATTCAATTTTCCATGTAGATGACCATTTAACACATTTTTCAGGTGAAATGATTCATATCTCCATGATGTTCACATTCATTGAAACTCATGTTAGCTAGATTCAAATCTTTTTCTGCATGAATCTTTGGTTCACAATCCTAAGAGAACTTGCCCATAACATATACTTAATGTCATTAATGCGTGCACTTAGCTTGCTTAACCTTAAAAAATTGATGAATAAAGTGCATCGAAGTCCTAACAAGTAGTCGAATCTCCGTGCCTCAAAAAGCATGGGAGCTTCATGTCGAAAAATCATAGAAGAGTGCACAAGAAAATCAAAAGCAATATTAGACAATTCAAGTTAGTATGTCCGTAGGGGTCTCTCCAAACCCATGCCCGAAGATTGTCTTATATTGGAGTCATTGACCCAAAGCTTGTAACATGAATTGTTCTAATGTTTAAAAATATATATGATATGAACAATGTGAAAAAGAAAAGAAAGAATAAGATATGGGATATGAAGCCTATGTTACATGTTTTTGACATTTTGGTTGTTGTAGTGGCCACATTCTTTGACACTTGTGGATTATGAAATGAGATTACCATATGCCATTGATATTTGTAATTTTGTCATGCATCATGCTAGATAGTGTTGTTTTGATGTGATGTTGTGGAATATAAACTTATTTCAGCAATGCTCATTTTAAATGGGGATTTTATATAGGAGAATTGATTTCTCTAGATAAAGCTATGACTCTTTTGTGGAATTCACTTTCTTCTTGAATGATTAGACTTAGTTCCCTTATTTTTCTAAGGGTCTAGCAAAAGGTTAGTTGGGGAGTGTGATTGTGGTGAAATATTGCTTATTTTCTCCTCCATATTCTTGCATTTTGTGCATATATGCTATCCATTTGGTCTCGAATATATATGTTTTTAGACCATTATGTAATATTAGAGCTTGTTATTTTTATGTACAAAAACACCATTTTCATAGATTATTTTGCATTCCAATATTTTCTATGTGAAGTTTATAATTTTCCTGAATTTAATACATTTTTCTTTAATTTTTTGAGATTAAATCCAATTTTTGCATTTTTCAGGAGTGCAGACGTCTTACAGAGTCTTTTCAGACGTCTGGAGATAGGTCTCAATCTGTCTGATTCCTCCAATCAGATGGCTGTTCAGTCGACAAAAGATTGGCGAAAAATAGATAGTTGGAAAAATATTGCAACTCATGCCACTCATGCCGATCAGACACATGATAAAGAGCATCGAACGTCTGATCAACCCAAGCAGCTGATACGCACTTACGTCAGACGGCTGGGAATTCCAAACCAGCTGCCTGATTCTTCAACCCAAACTTGAGCTACTGAGTAACCAGACATCTAATGCAAGCGACCAGATGTCAAATCCAACCACTCAAAGATGAAGTTGCTGAGTAGACCAGACAGATAGGATGATCGTTTAGGTTCTGAGAGACTAACTTGAGCTTGAAGCAGCTGAGCAACCAGACATCTGGAGCCTTCACTCCAGATGTTTGACAGTGGCACCTATCTCCAGTTGCCGATTTTGAACTGAATTTTCACATTTTTTCCAACCAGACCTGAATCCGAAATTTTAGCCAATGAGATTGTGACCCTTGATCTTAGATCCAAGGGTGCAGATTGTATGAGGGGAGAGGGTTATAAATAATCATCTCTTTTTAGGTTAAACCAATCCTCTTTTAGATTTTTCATGAGCCAATAGGAGAGGAGATTAGGGGAGGAGAAAACCCAACGTTGGAGGGAGCTTGCAGCTGGGATTCATCTACAAATGGGGTTCTTTTGATCTAAAAATATAGTTTTCTTGCTTATTGTTATTTTGATCTCTTGTATGAACTCTTGGTTGATATTTTGAGATTAAAAATGTTGTTTCTCTTTGTGATGAGAGCTAAACTCTCTTTTGTGTGGTGTTGGTGTAGTTGATGAAGTGTTAGGCTTTGGATCTTCATTCTCTTGCACATTTTCATGCTTATGTGTGATGGATCATTATTTCATATTGATGTTTGTTAAGATCCAAAAGGGCAAACCTCAAGAGGGGAGTGAAACCGAGGGGAATCTCATTAAGCTTGTATGCTTATTGTTTTGAGGATCCATCTACTACCTTTTGCACCTACATTTGTTCATGAATGCAAGATTTTCCAATTTGTCATGCCCTAGCCATATGATAAATTGAGTTATATATTGAGATGATATCCACAAGCCTAACTACCTTAATAAACCATGCACCACACAAGTCTCCTACATTGTGAACACATCTACCCAACTCTCATTACTTTAATTAGTTTACATCGTAGCATACAACAATTCTCAACTAACAATCCTTCACCCTCAAATGTGACATTACCCACATTGATTAATTTTCTTTAACTCAATCATCGTTGCGATAGTTTAACAAGTTGTCCCCATGTTTGATCATAGGCTCACTTGGATTTTTACTACTTGGCATCTTCCTATACTTGGGAGTTAGTGTGCAATATTTTCTGCATGCCAATAAGAAAACCGTAGTATCTGTCTAGTGGATGGGAATGCCTACTAGATTTCTTAATTAGCTGAGGTCCATCAGAAGGAGAATTGATGTCTAATTATGTATTTTGGTCCGTTGAAGTTTGTGTTTTTGAAACCCCTTCCAGATCTATCTCTTTGCCTAATGTCCCTTCATCACGAGACTCCTTCTCTAAGAAGGTGGCTTGTTGGACAATAAACATTATTTGTTCCTCTAAGTGATTGAAAAGATATTCTTAAGAATTCTTCGAATATCCCACAAACTTACACATAATGGACCTAGCTTCCAATTTATCTGAATTATACCTTTTTACAAATGCTGTACAACCGCATATCCTCATAAACTAAGATTAGGTCTTATTTCAATCTGTATCTCTATGGAGTGGCAGGCACAGCTTTGGATGGAACCATGTTCAATATGGGTAAGGCTGTTTCTAGGGCATAAACCCAGAATGAAAGTGGTAATTCAGGATTACTCATCATAGATCACATCATATCTAATAGGGTACGATTCATTTTCCCGACACACCATTGTGTTGTGGTATGTAATGAGGAGTAACTTGATAGAGAATCACATTCTTTTTTAGGTATGCAAGGAATTCCAGACTGAAGTATTCTTCTTCCTGTTCGGATCACATGATTTTAATACTTTTTTCAGTCGGTTTCTCTACTTCACATTTATACTCTCTGAACTTTTCAAAGGCCTCAGATTTGTGTTTCATTAAGATCACATATCCATATCTAGAGATGTCATACGTAAAAGTATTGAAGTGAGAAAAACATCATTTAGCTCGTGTAGACATTGGACCACATACATCAGTATGTATGAGTCCCAAGAGTTGACTAACTCTTTTCCCTTATCCTACAAAGGGTGTCTTGGCCATTTTGTCTTTGAGACAAGACTTACAATTTGCCAATGATCGAAAGGATTCAAAAATCCTTCTTTATGCAACTTTATAAGACTTTTCTCACTAATATGGCCTAGTTAACTATGCCAAAGATGGGATTCATTTACACTTGGAGTCTTTCTTTTATTCGCATTCAAAATAGTGAGCACATTCAAAACATATACACAATTGCATAGAGTACCAAAGCCATAAGATATGGCTTTATTGAAAATGTTCATAAATTATTCTTCATTATAAAGTTGTATCCATCTTTATCTAATAAGGATATGAATACAATACTACGTATCATGCTCGGTACATAGTATCAGCTACGTAAAAACAATACTTTTCCATATGACAATCTAAGGTGAAACTCCCGTACGGTGATGGCAATAACTCTTGCTCCAGTCCCCACTTGTAGAGTCATTTCTCCTTCTTTCAGCCTCATACTTCTTCTTAGTCACTGTAAATAATTACAGATGTGATAACCAGCTCTGGTATCTAATACATAAGTAAAAAGAGAAATGGAAAGTAAGTTTTAAATAACATACACACCTGAAGATGAGTCATCATCATACCCCTTCTTCTTTACAGACTCCAAGTTGTCCTTACAGTTTCTCTTCCAACGGCCTTGCTAATGAAAGCATTTGACTGATGCAATTGCCACTTTCTTTCCCTTTCACCTTTTGGACGCCACCCTTATGATTGGTAAGTTTCTTTTTTTTTCCTTTAGCAGAAGCCATGGGTTAGGAAGAAGTCTTAGCAAGCATAACCGGTGTCTTCTCCTTCGAAAAGGAGCTCTTATCATGTCTCTACATATTGAGGAGCTCTAGAAGTGAACATTCCATTTTGTTCATAATGAAATTAAATATGAACTAATAGAAGGTATTAGGAAGATCTTGAAGAATTATATCCATATATAATTCTTTGTCCATCACAAATCCCATTTATTTAAGTTCATCAATGTAACTAATCATTTTGAGCACATGATCCAGGACTGAGGACCCATCTGTCATCCTCGAATGAAACAATATTTTTGAGGTCTCAAATCTTGCAATTTGAGATTACTCTCTGTATAAATCTTGTACATGGAGAAATATAGAGCAGATGAACATATACTCGTACCTCCTTTGCAAATCATTGTTCAGGGAAGCTAGCACGAGACACTTAGCTGTATCACGGTCCTGAGCCCAAACTTTGAAAAACTCTTTTTCATTATTAATGGACTTATCAGTCTGGGTTTTAGGAGGCGTTCCATCGAACACGTATGCAAGTTTGTCATAAGTCTTTGATATCTTTATGTTCTGTAATGGCATGAATTCTTTGCTACACGTATTTACATATTCAAAATGGGTTTAAATGAGTTAAAAATATGATTATACGATTTTAAAATATTTTCTATATTTATTTCATATTTTTCTGAGTCCAAAACGACTCGAAACCCATAAACACGCAACCCGCGACCGATAGACATGTTTTGTCTCAAAACATATATTTGAAATTTTTAAGATAACAATGTTGATTACAAATATTAAAAACTGGATTTTTCAATAAAAACTGAATTTGTTTTGAAATTTGTGGATCTAGAGAGGGGGACTTATGGATCTTGAGGGGAAACCATCGTCAGAAGTCGGCAACCATCCCCCCACGCCGTGTAGCCCCCAAGGCAACGCGGCCCCGCCACCCGCAGTTGGTACCCCCTGTGCCCCCCTCTCGCTGTAAAGCCCCCACAGGAAAGAGGGCCTCGCCGCCCGCAGTCGATGTCTGCGTGCCCCCTGTCACTGTTCAGCCCCACAGGAACGAAGGCCTCTCCGCCCGCAGTCGACGCCCCGGTGCCCCTGTTGCCGTGGGGCCGCCGTCGCCCACAGTCAGAAGCCCCATGCTCGCCCGCCTGTCGTCGTGCAGTCACGTAGTCGGTGTCCCCATGCCCGCATGTTGTCGTGCAGCCGTGCTGTCAGTGCCCCCGCGCCTGCCTATCGCCTTGCAGCCACGCAGTTGGCGCCCCGCCGGCCGCAGTCGGCAACCGCCTGCCTGTCGTTGCAAAACCCTAACTGGCAAGGGGGCATGCATCACAGCCCTGCAGTCTGTGACCCCCCCCTTTGCCACTTGCGGTGGAGCCCGGCCCCAACGGCCGAGTCAACACCCGTCGTGTGCATAGTTCCACCGGGGGCTCTGCGACCCTGACGGTCGTACCTCTACCCTAGCAGAGTGTTTTCGCGGCCCTGAAGTCTGCCATGCTAACCACACGTAAACCAATGAAAACCCTAATTACGGTTTTTGGGATAAAATTTGAACTACCTACTACATTAGATACGGAAATTTATCGGTGCATAATATAAATTCTTGATCCCTTTTCAACTTAATTATGCTCCATATATACGCTTTTTAATGCATGTAGCATAATTTATTTTTTAATATGCGATTAAATCTTGTTACTGCATGTTGCATAACTACATTCTTGTGATGAATAATATATGCATGTTGCGTATTTGATGTTCTGCGACGCATGTTTGGTACTTTGTTTTGGTTTTGGATCGGCTATTTGTCACCATTTCTTTTTTCCTCGGATTATTTTCATTTTGAGATAAATTGTAGTGAGGATTAAATTGTAAAATTCCAAGATCAGGGCACGTCCCATGGATAAGAAGACCTACCTCCAGAAGATAAGGGCCCTACATAGGTCCCCAAGTTGTACTTTTCTTGTTTTTTATGGGACTGTATATAGACTTTGATCTGTAATTTGTAAATGGTGACTAGCCGATACACACAACAAATATATATATGTCTGGACTGCATGATTATTTATTTTTGAAATATTTAATTGTTGCTTATTTAACTTGCTTAGATAAAATGGTAAAGATAGCGAGCGTCGACTTCAATGTTTTGGATGCCAAAGGCAAGAATTACCTGAGCTGGCAACTGGATATTAAATTCCATCTATGCTCACAGGGCTTGAGTTAAGCCATTGCTGCTGGAGACAAAGTGTCTGATATAGATAAGATGAAAGCCATTATATACATCAGACGCCATATTGATTGGACCCTGAAGGCCGAATATCTCACAGTAGAAGACTTATACGAGTTATGGTCTGCACTTGGGGATCGATACAAACATCAGAAAGATGTTATCATTCCTTCAAGTCCATTGTCGAGTACAACTCGGCATTATTCAGCATTATCTCACGCCTAAAGTTGTGTGGTGAAAAAGTTACGGAGGAACGCGTGTTGGAGAAAACTTACACATCCTTCCATGATAAGGATGTTATCCTCATGCAACAGTATCATGAACAAAAATTCACGAAATACTCAGAACTTCTCTTATGTCTTCTGATGGCAAAACAGAACAGAGATCTTTTACTGGCCACCCACAACTTGCGCCCTGTTGGCACTGCACCTGCGCCTGAAGCACACAATGTCTCTTCCCAGAAGAAGAAGAACAAATTCAAAAGAAACCCTCGAAGGGAAAAGTAATGAAGAAACATGACAGAGTTCCCCCACAACAGAACAACACTGAGGGGGAAATGAAAGTTGCGTGGAGGAAGAAGAACACCGGCCAGACATCTGCCCCCAAGAAAGACTAGGAAGACAAATGCCATAGATGTGGCATGACTGGACATTGGTCTAGAAATTGTCATAATCCACGCCACCTCTAGGATTTGTACCAAGCTAGCTAGAAGCCTAATACTGAAACAAACCTGGTGGAAGAAGAAGACCTGGCTCCAACTCGATTCACTGACGAGGATTTCTCGAACGATGACCTCCTAGACTGATGATTCATTTTATCTCTTTCTGCAAGTTATATGTAGTTGAAAACAATTTCCTTCCTATATGTTTTCCTTTTGATTACCATGTTACTTTATTTCCAGACTATGAATGAAATTAGTTTATTATGCATTATATTGCTACACATTTTTCTCTTTCTTGCTATTGATGGATAATAAATGCCTAGTGGACAGTGCTTCTACGCACACAATCCTTTGCGACATTAGCTTTTCTCATAGCATCAATAACTACGATTGCACTGTAAATACTATTTTCGGACCATCAAGTATAATAGAAAGATCAGGGGAATCAAATTTTTTGCTCCCCAATAATACACAAATCTCAATAAAATATGATCTATTCTCTCCAAGCTCGAATAGAAACTTACTAAGTTTCAGTCAAAACGCATACCACCTAGAAACTGTGAACAAATATAATAATGAATACGTGTATGTAACGACTCTAAAAAATGGTGCTAAAACCATCGTTGATCATTTCGAGGGACTCCCGTCGGGTCTCTATCATACAACAATTCGAGCAATGGAAGTTAATATAACTGAGCACCAGAAGTGCAAAAATCAACCAGAATTCTCACTTTGGCATAACAGACTCAGACACCCTGGATCGACAATATGCACGCATCTTATCCCAGTCCCATGGACATAATTTGAAGAACCTGAAGTTACTTCAAAAGGGTGATTTTACTTGCCCTCCTTGTTACAAAGGAAAACTGATTACGAGACCATCTCCACTTTCAGAGTCTCCTAGCTTCCTGGAAAGAATACATGGCGATATTTGTGGGCATATTCATCCCTCAAGTGGCCCATTTCGGTATTTTATGGTACTAATAGAAGCATCTTCTAAATGGTCATATGTGTGCCTACTGTCAACCCGCAACGTAGCCTTTGCAAAACTACTTGAACAAATTATTAAGTTGCGGGTGCATTTTCCAGACAACCAGATTAAGAGAATACATCTGGATAATGATGGAGAATTTACATCACAAGTCTTTCAAGACTACTGCCAAGCAACTGGCATTGTAGTTGAACATCTTGTAGCTCATGTTCACACCCAGAACGGGTTAGTTGAATCTCATATAAAGAGACTATAATGGATCACTCGTCAATTGCTAATGCAATCTTAGTTGCATGTGACTGCATGTGGACATGCAATCTTGCATGCTGCATCACTAATAAGGATAAGACCATCTGGTAGTCAAACTTATTCTTAGATGCAACTCGCATATAGAACTCTACCAAATATCTCTCACTTGAGGACATTTGGATGCACAGTCTACATCCCCATTGCACCACCACATAGGACAAAGTGGGTCCTCAACGTCGTCTAAGTATCTACATAGTGTTCGACTCACCATCAATTCTTAGATACCTGGAACCCCTAACGGTGGACGCTTTTAAGGCACGTCATGAAGACTTTGAGTTTACCAAAAATACTTTTCCCAAACTAGGCTTAAATTCTAAGAAGCCTGAAGCTTCAGAGACCATTTCATGGGATACCAAGACTTTGTCCCATTTTGATCCGCATACAAACCAATGTGAGTATGATATCCTGAAGATCCTCCAAATACCAAACACAGTTCACATACAACCAGACAAATTTACTTACAGCCAGAAGATTGTCAGATCACACGTCCCTGCTACAAACACTCCAGCTAGGATTGACATACCCAAAGATGGATGCAATCCACCTGCAGTAGAAGCAGCCGTACCTCAACAAAATAGAGGACGACCCACAGGCTCTAAGGATAAGTTTTCTCGAAAGAGAAAAACTCCTGGATAAAATATAACGATACCATCATAGGATCTGGAGCTCAGCCCAAATACCTCTCCCCTCCTCAATTCCCCAGAAGAGGAAAACATAGAAGAAATATCGTTAAATTATGTACGTACTAGGGAGGCACTGGATAGAAATAGCATTGTCATCGATGACGACTTTGCGTTCGATATTGCTAATCAAGTCACTAAATAAGATGATGGTATTGATCAACACTCCTTAGCAGAAAGTAAACACAGAGAGGATTGGCCAAAATCGAACAACGCAATAGGAGTAGGGTAGGACTCACTCTTAAAACCCAAAATATTTGGACCAATAGTTCCAACACCAAAAGGTGGAAACATGTGGGCTATAAATGGGTATTCGTAAGAAAGAAAAATGAAAATAATCAGATCGTATGCTACAAAGCACACCTTGTAGCACAGGGGTTTTCCCAACGATCGGGAATAAATTATGAAGAAACATATCATGGATGTGATCACTTTCCGATTTATATTAAGCTTAACAACTACTGAAGGCCTAGATATGCAGCTCATAGACGTTGTGACTGCATACCTACATGGTAATATAGATAAAGATATCGATATGAAACTTTCGGATGGTTATAAATTACCAACAAAAATAACAAATAGACCTCGGGACGTCTATTCTGTCAAACTCCAAAGATCACTGTATGGTCTAAAACAATCGGGAAGAATGTGGTATAACAGACTCAGTGAATTCCATGTACACTAAGGATTCACCAATAATGAAGTCTGCCCTTACATCTTCATAAGAGCAAAGGGAACAAGATTTATAATTATTGGCCTACGTAGACGATGTATACCTCATAGGATCACCCGAAGAGATATCTGAGATATCCAAAAGCCTTACAAAGACATTTGAGATGAAAGACCTATGCAAAACCAAATACTGCATTGGCTTACAAATAGAACTCCTCAGTGGAGGAATCATGTTACATCAATCCACTTACACACGGAAATTGCTGAAAATTTTCCAAATAGACATATGTCACCCCCTGAGAACGCCAATGGTTGTGAGATCATTGTATGTTAATAAAGACCCCTTTCGTTCGCTGGAAGAGGCGGGAACAATTGGTCTTGAAGTACCATACTTAAGTGCCATTGGTGCACTCCTCTACCTAATAAACTGCACGCGTCCCGATATAGCGTTCGCAGTAAACCTACTAGCAAGATATAGTTCAGCGCTTACAAAGTGCCACCGAAACAGAGTGAAGCACCTTCTGCATTACCTCTAAGGGTCAATCGATCTGGGATTATAGTACCAGAAAGATGTATCCTCCAACTTAATTGGTTACGCAGATGCAGGATACAGATCAGATCCCCACATCGAAAAGTCCCAGATTGGTTTCGTATTCACCTACGGTGGAACGACCATTTCATGGAGATCTGTGAAGCAGACCACGACAGTAAACTCATCCAACCACTCTGAAGTCATTACGATCCATGAAGCTAGCAGAGAATGCTTTTGGCTACGTTCAGTCATTCACCACATTCTAGTGACGACCAGCCTGAAGACGGGCGACCTTGAACCAACCACCATGTTTGAATACAATGCAGTCTGCATAGCTCAACTACGAGATGGCTACCTCAAGGGTGATCGGACGAAGCACGTCTCCCCTAAGCTTTTCTGGACGCACGAACTACAAGAAGACAAACAGATCGACATTCAGCAAATCCAGTCTTGCAACAAATTGGCAGATCTGTTTACTTAAGAACTACCTCAATGTAATTTTAGAAATCTCGTAAAAGGGATCGGAATGAGACAATTAAGAGACTTACAAGCCTGAAGCTTGTACACAACAGGGACAGTTAATGTAGTGTTGTACTTTTTCCTTAGCTATTAGTTTTTTCCACTGGGTTTTTCATAGCCAAAGGTTTTAACGAGGCAACCACATTAACTCTGGATCCAGAAGTATCAACCCCTAGTGATATCCACCGATCAGGGAAAGTTAAGGAGAATTGTACTTTTATTTCTTAGCTATTGGTTTTTTCATTGGTTTTCCATAGCCAAAGGTTTTAACCAGGCAAGACCTCCTAACTTAGGATCCAGAAGTATCCACATCTTCATGATCAAATAAGCTCTATGAATCCCGAAGCATTCATATACCAAGCTTACAATGATGGATGGATAAGGGGAAGTGTTATGAATGGGCTTTTGTAGGCCCATGTGGAGCCCACTTAAGATTAGGATATCCACCCATTATGTAATCTTTTCCAATAAATATATGGCTATGGGTTCCGTAGCCGCCACCTTCACAACATAATTAACATAATAATAACTAAACTAATATTCTTATAGCATAAATTCAAAAAGATTGTAGTGTAAATAATTTTTTTACGGGTAATGGGTATGAATACCCATACCCATCGGGTATATGTATATTCATACCCATACTCAGCGGGTACACGGGCACCCACGGTTGTCTGTATACCTGATGGGTATGAGTATGTGTACAAAAATTTACTCATGCACGTCCGCCCGTTTTGCCATCCCTCGTCATGAGGGAATTACCCTTGTGCCATTGTCCCATGTGGCGATGTGACATTGCCACATGGGACTAAGATGCCACCTAGGGCATTAGCATGCAGAATATTCTCTAATTTATAAGATAGATATAATATTTGGGACATGTGTCGTAAAATTGACATATGGCCCAAATTTCCCTAATTTCTAGGCAGAATTAGCACAGACGACGCTACCAGAAATCTGGGCAACGACGCTCGGCGCTTCTGCCTAGCTGATTCTATTCATTGTTGTCGTCTGTGTGCATGCGCTTGTGTTACATTCAGATTCGCTTTTTTGCAGCTGTTCGTTTATCCTTAACGCAGAGCTAAAGATAAGTATTTCTTTTCGAGCTCTTTAATATCATGTGTTTACTAGCTTTTTTAATATTTAATATTTTATCGTCTAACTTAATATTATTTATTAGTCGGGTCATCGTGGTGAGGTCGGTCCTTCAGGACCAGAGGCTGACAGAGGGGGCGATGGGGGCGCGGTGGCGGGCAAGGGGGCGATGGCAACTTGGAGAGGGGTATAGCGGGCTTGGGGACGATGGCAATGGCGAGTGTAGCCGTCGATGACGTGAGATTGAGTTTTTTATTGTTTTTTACATTTTGGCCATGTAGGAGACTTTATAATAACGTAATATGAATACATTAATAGTTTCTTGTAAGAGTTATTTTATTTTCTACATTTAATTTATATTATTTTCATGTTTTTCTATTGTAAATATATATGTGGATTTATTTTGATGTATACAGTGACTTTTTGATAGTTTTGTTTCTTTTTTATATTATTATGTGCATAGATTTATTGTAATTTTGTAAAAAAACCTATTTAAAACATTGGCCACGGCCATATCTGTGGCCAATACTATTTTTTGGCCACGACATTGTCCGTGGACAAAATGAATTAGCCACAGCTTTTGTGCACAATTTCATGCACGAAAACCAAGGCAATTAGGTTTTAGCCACGAACATATCCGTGGTTGAAACAATGACCCAATGCGACAGAAATGCCCGTGGCCATTACTCAGTGGCCACGGATTTTGTCCACGATATACGTCATGTTGGTGCACAAAATCCGTGGCCGATGACTTTCGACCACAGACTATGCCGTGGCCAAAAAATAGTATTGGCCACGGATATGTCCGTGACCAATGTTTTAAATAGTTTTTTATTTTTCATATCGGCCACGAAATTCTGTGGCCTTTATTCCGTTGCAGATTATCGGCCACTGATAAGTCCGTGGGCAAAAGCCCAAAAGGCTACTACAGTATTGGCCACTGGTTTTCAGCAACAGAATTTTTTTCTGTGGAAGATTCGTTTTGGCCACAGCTTGGTGGCTTTTGGCCACGGATTTGTCCTTGGCCGAAGGCCTGTTATATAGTAGTGGGACTTGGTTTCTCCTTTGAACCAAGCGCCAAACGTTGTAATTCAAGATTATTGATGCAAGAGTAATCTCTTCAACTAGACATACACTAAGAATTTGATGGAATCAGCATAAATTTAAGTGTCATGTGTGTGTGTGTTATTTTAAATTTAATTATCATATATTACTTGTGTTGTGGGTTTTGTAAAGAAAAACCTTAGCTTTGTTTGTTAATTTAACGGTTATTGTGAAGTTTGCGAGGCAATTGTCCTCTTGATCCATCACGTGGACATTGGTGCACATCATGTGGTCTAAAACCCCCAACAACATCTTCACAGGCACCTAACGATCCAATATCTATGTACCATTACTTTGTATAGAAGACCAACACGTTGGATCTGATAGAACCTGAGAGGAATCTAGCTAATTTAGTAAGTGAGGTGGGTATGGACAGTAGGTTTCTGCTATATACTCGGAAAACAAACTGATTGACCCTAACCATAATTTGGACGTAACGAATTTTTTTTATAAAAATTAAAATCTTATCCTCTGGGCTATTGATACAATGATTGTCTGGCGTGATTCTTGTGGATTATCGGTTGTTTTACACGTTGCCAGTTGTCGAATGACACTTTTTCACGTGCAACAAATCCAGCAAGGCCTCTCTCCACCTTGAAAAAAAGATCATTCAGGGACAAGGAATATTAGGCCGTCGGCCTGTCTCCAAATCCTTTAAATAGGCCTCTCAGCTATAGCCCCCCTCTCATCGCTCCAACACTAATTACAGCTTGAAGTCTCCATGGCCTCGAGCAATGGCAGCACCAAGAAGTCTTTGTCCAAACGATCATCCGCCAAGCTCACCCCTCTCCTCGACGAAGACGAGTGGGTGATACAAATACGGGCTGCGATCGAGGAGGAGGACATCAAGACCCCCGTGTCGATCTTCTGCGTCCCTCAGGCCATGGTTTCCTGCAAGCCCGAGGCGTACGTGCCTCAGCTGTTTGCGTTCGGCCCGTACCACCACTGGCGCCCGCAGCTGTACGACATGGAGCGGTACAAGCTCGCGGCCGCCAGGAGGGCCCTGGCGAGGCTCGGCGGCCCCAAGTTCGACGAGATCGTCGCCCAACAGTTCTTGAAACGGGATTACAAGATCCGCTGCCACTATCACGATTCACAAGTACTTGCATGTCATCTTTTCTCATTAGTGGAATCATTAGAGTCAAATTCGCCCTGTGTTTCTCTAAATAAAAGAACAAGCAGCTATTACTTTGCATTATTTTAGCTAGACACGGAATGACTTCTTTATTGCTCTTGTAATGAATTTTCTGATCCATTTATGCTTAGGATTCTTAATCATGATCCTAATTATGATTACTTGCAGAGGTTAGAGTGTCATTTCAGCTTTTGCCCATATTCGAGTAATAAGCTACTTTAATGTTGTTATCCTTGTCTTTCTTGCAGCAGTGGAGATATCCATCTCATTTTTCCCAAATTTGAGTGATAACTATTTTAATGCTTGTGTATCACTCCAAAGTAACCTTAAGTAATATTTAAATAAAAAGATAAAAGCTGGTGAAGTACATCAATTTTTCTTCAATTTTTTTTTGGAAGATCGAATAAAAGGTCAGATACCACAAACCCTATTTCCTACATTGCACTAGATTTTTGACATGTCAAAAAATTTGAACCTTAAAAATAAGTAAGTCAAACTTCTAGACAATTTAGTGGATGTCAAATTTGATTTGCCACTGTTGAAAAATAAGACACAAAGCATCAAAAACTTCTAGACAATCTAGACAATTTACTTTGCATTATTTTAGCTAGTCACGGAATGATTCCGTTATTGATCTTTTAATGAATTTTCTCTCCATTTTTGTTCTTAATCAGTATTCAATCTATATCGATATGCTTCTCACTTTCTCCGACCATTGCATATCAGTTTGTTAACCAAATTATATGCTATCGTTCGAACAGGTATCTGGACCTCAGCCCAGAGACATTGGCATGGCTGATGGCCATCGACGCCTGCTTCCTGCTCGAGTTCCTCCAGAACAGCTACGCCGCAAAGCAAGCAGAGCTGCAGGCCCAGGAATCAGCATTGGCGGCAGCCAAGACTACGTCGAAAAGGATGGAGATGGAGAGGCGAAAGATGGGGTTCAACATGATATTCAGAGACATAGCCATGCTCGAGAACCAGATCCCCCTCTTCATCCTCCGCAAGCTCCTCAATCTCATGCACCCGACCAAGGACGTGGCAAGGCTGGAGCTATCCCACATGCTAATTGAGTTTGTCAGGGAGCTCTCGCCCTTCACGTCCGTGGACGAAAGCATACTGACGACGGACGATGCCACCAACTACGCGCACCTGCTGGAGGTTCTGTACCGCAGCATCGTCCCCAAATCGAAAGAGCCACCGCTGACGAGCGACATCACCGAAGAGGTCACCGGTGTGGACGGAGAATCATGGGAGAAAGAGGCGGTCGACGCCATCGGTGGCGATCCCGGCAAAGTCCGTAAGATGTTCAGCTGGGTCTGGAGCTTGATGTCCAGCATGGGCTTCATCAAGCGGGTCATCCTCTCCCGGCCCGTCTCCTTCGTGTTCAAGTTCCCTTGGAAGGTCATCACTGCCCTACCCCTGTTCCGCATCATCAAGCTCCCCGTTGAGAACTACTTATCCAAGATGCTCTCCAAGCCCAAATCCGACGATGACGACAAATCCACTGACGGCAAGCCGCCGCTGGTCGAGGAAATTACGATCCCGTCTGTCACCGAGCTCGTCCGAGCAGGAGTCAAGTTCCTGCCGACCAGCGGTGACCTTACGACAATCACGTTCGACACGCTGACACTCACGATGTACCTACCGGTGATCAGCCTGGACGTCAACACCGAGGTAGTGCTGCGGAATCTGGTGGCCTACGAGGCTTCGGCCGTGGCCAGACTGGTTTTCACCCGGTACACAGAGCTGATGTCTGGCATCATCGACACAGAGGAGGACGTGAAGATACTGAGGGGCGAAGGGATCGTGGTGAACAGGATGAAGAGCGACGGAGAGGCCGCCGAGCTGTGGAACGGGATGAGCAAGTCGGTGAGGCTGAGCAAGGTGGGGTTCTTGGACAAGGCGATTGGGGACGTGAACAAGTATTATGGGAGCAGGTGGAGGGTTAAGTGCATGAACTATATGAGGAAGTATATATTTGGTTCCTGGCAGATTCTCACGTTCCTGGCTGCAGGCATGATGCTCTTCTTGACTTGCGTTCAGGCGTTCTGTTCTGTTTATAGCTGCAGTTCTCACTGGACAAAGATTTCCAGCAGCGTCGCCGGTGGTGATTAATTCTTATTTCTTGCAAAAGTTGTTGTTAAGTTATTCATTGTAATGTGCGTTGCAAAGGTTAATAAAGAGCCTGAAAGTGAGTTATTAACTTCATTTGACAGAGTAGCTAAGAAGCTTGTAAACTCCATTTGTTGCAGAAAGGATGGTTCACACACAAGCCACATTATTTTGGACAAAATTGATCATTCTCATCTGCTTTTATTTTACTTTTTCCTTTACAATTCCCACATAGCTTAAAGGGATTACCAAGGTTCTTACAAAATAACTGCCACTCTGCAAATGCTCTCGATGTTTTGGCTTCAACAAATGTCAATGGCTCTTCATGCTCTATGCTTGTTAGATCAAGGGGCGAAGTACTATGGCAGAAAATGCGAAATCACAAACAAAACCGAGAAGAAAAATAGAGAACTGAGACTACGGAGAAGAGCAGAGTCGGAAATACTTAGCAGATGAAAATGAAAGTTGTGGCGTGGGATGACCACTGACTTGAAAGTAATTACGGCGTGACCTCAGTGGTAATCACTATCGTCGGTTGCTCCCCAATGGTAACACAGCGGCGGCTTCTGAACACGTCCACTCGCGGACAGAAACAGTGGAGTTTGCACACAGGAACCCATGAATTCGTGAGAGGAAATTTATAAGAAGGTAGGAGAGTTTTTTCGTGTTCTGCAAGAGCAAAAGGCAAGGATATTTATAGGAATCTAAAAGACTGTTGAAGAATTCAAACGTGCAAAAGGATAAATTCCGCGTTTGAATGCTATAGAAACAACTGCAATAAAATGAAATATAGCTGTTTTAATATTAACAGCCTCGCATGAATACTGCAATTAAATAGCCATTATAGAAATTCGAGGGTTTAAATCTGATACATAAAGGGGCTAGATCCAAAAAAGGAAAGGCATGTCGTCCAAAAAAGGAAATGCGCGCACGTCATGACTCGACGGGCGGGCGGCGCACGTCACGTCACGGTCGGACGACGGGCGGATGGACGGTGGCGTGCGCGCACGTGTGTGGTGGACCTATGACCATGTAGGTCCTCTCCCCTTTACAGAAGTGTCGTACCCCTTGGGACACAGCCCAAGTCTCTACAACTTCCTTATTAAACTCCTCCAAGACAAATTGCACAAGCAATGTGGGACTAAAAAGAATAGTGGGAATGAAACAAAGGCTTTTGAGAGCCTAGTATTTTCAACAATCCCCCACTAATGGCTCGAGAAAAGAAATAAATAATCCTGGGCCATGAAAGGATATATACTTAAGTATCAATATCTTTCGATTGAATTGATACGTAGTGAGGTGAGGCAACAACTTACTTCCTAATGAGTGAATTTCTCTTGAACTCATTAGAGTTCGGTTGAGACCCCTACAGCACGTATTAAACCTTGAGTATGTGCACACTCCGCGATACAAATCAAGCGCTTTAAGGCCATGCGTACACCTTGGGTCTCATGAGTGCTCTAGAAAGACTGCCCTTGTCTTTCATAGAAGGCGGCCAGAACTTTACACTCACGTAGGTGGTCCATCAAGTGCTTCTCTTTAGCACCATCACAAAGGATATGCAACCATTAAGATCATATTGCTCAACCTCTCAATAGATAATGAGTCGGTCAAGTGCTTCTCTATAGCACCATCAAAACTGGTTATGGACTTATCTCAAAATGAATCCATCAAGTGCTTCTCAATAGCACCACCACTAAAACTTCGCCATGGATTTAAAAACACTATCACATGTCATAGGGATGGAAATGTAGTGTATGTTAAGAATCATATGGCTTCGTTTGACCACACTGGGTATCAACCATATTATCTGAACTCATGGGCTTTAGCCCATCCCCCTCGACGAAACCACTTTCCTTGGCAACCCCTTGGTTAGTGGATCTACAAGAATTCTTTCAGACCTCACATATTCCAAAGAAATTACCACATTTTTCAGGAGTTGTTTAACCACATGATGTGTCATTATATTCCACATTTTATCGATAAGATTACACGTCAAAATGATTTCTCAATTACATATTTCATACGCTTTTACGCTATTATTTGGAATAATATGACTTTCGGAGCGTTTATTCCATTTCAGAGATTTTGAGCGATATTGGAGCAATTTGGAGTCAATAAGACGATCGGCGACTGAAGAGCACCAATGAGACTCATGATGACATGCTTGAGATGCCAAGGAAGAATACTGTAGCAAGGAAGGGGTAAGAGAGAAGGTCACGCGATCGAGCTATGATGCGGCGAAGGAATCGAGTGACCCGAAGTGATGAAAACAGGACATACGTCTACTATTTCTAAATCTTCTATCACCTGAGAATTTTCACTATTTTTCTGATATTGTTTCCAGATAATAGACTTCAAGACGGTTCCAACGCCATCAATAACGCACAAATCGGAGGTCGGATGAGCCCTGGGGAATTTCTGCAAGTTGATGGTGCAGAGCTGAAATTGTTCTCAGCAGCCTACTCGGTCGAGCACTGCTCTACTCGGTCCGAGCTGTGCACTACTCGACCAAAATACTGTTTTTGATGTCTTACTCGACCGAGTAACCTCCTGCTTGGTCCGAGTAACCTCCTACTCGGTCCGAGTAATATGCAAATGAGGCTGAAGTGCGTTTTTAGTCCCCAATCGACCGGGCAACCTCCTACACAGACCGAGCAACCTCCTGCTCGGTCCAAGCAACGTCCTACTTGACCGAGCAATGCCGAATCAGCCCGGGTTGGCAGAGTGACTGAGTTCGATTTTTTGTACAACTCGACCGAGCAGCCTAACGACTCGACCGAGCAGCTTTGTGTTCGGACCGAGTCGCTTTGGGCCCATTGCGACCGGATTTTTGGGGACGTTTTCGAGGGTTTTGGGGGGATTTTCTACGCAGCCGCCAGAGGGAGGCCTGTAGAGAGTTTGGGGGAGACGTTTTTTGGGGGTGAAAAATTGTAGGGAATAATTGTTAGATTTAGATTAAATTTCTGAAGACGTTCGGATCGAATTCTATTCAAGATTGTTGGCTATTTCCTTGCGTTCTTGGAATCTGAGTTTCTCTTGAGATCTGTTATTCGCTCTGTAAGTTTCTGATCTTTATTTTACCAATTGCTATGATGTTCTCATCTATAAAAATGGTGTTTATATGTTATTATCGCTATGTATGAGTAGATCTTTCTAGGGTTGATGGGTTAGCCCTAGGATTCTAGGGGAAAACGTAGATCTGGATCCCTACGTTGAATTGGGGATTTAGGGTTGTATTTCGGTAGATCATACCGAACCCATAGATAAACCGTACTGAGATCATGCCCACGGTCTTTGGAATTGATGTGCCTAAGGGGTATCTAGTGATTCGAATATGGAAATCTGTGGATCCAACCAAGGCTCGTGACCATGCCCGGCTCGTGCCTTGAGGGGATCCACCGACGAACTATACCACTACGTTGACGGCTACCGCCATTGCATCATCGAGAGCCACCGAAATACCCCACAATTCTAACCCACGAGAGTGGTACGAATTGGGAGATTTATCCCCTAATCCCAATGCAATGCAAGGATCATATTCCAACGTTGACCCCTGACGATCTTAGCGACGATCCCTAACGCCCTAGCTCTTTTTATGCGACGTTGAGTAACACAACCTTCGCATCCATCACCATCATAACTCTCCATACTCCACATCCATCAATAAACCCGCAAATCTTACCCAACCTAGGAGTAGATAGGTAGTATAGCACCGCTTCCCCGTGTTCGATACCCGCTTGCCACTATACCGTGCGCTTGCGGTAAACGACATCGTTCGGGGTTACATTTCGGACACATCAAGTTTATGGCGTCGTTGTCGGGTAGGCGTTCCGCCATATTATATATTTACCACAATTAGGTTGATTAGATTGCGAAAAAAACAAACAAAAAACCCAAAAAAAATTAATAAAATAAAATAAATAAATCAAACCAGAGAGAGATTTTTCCCACCACCTGCTTTATCATTATCTCTATTTTCTTGTACCACTGATATATTTTCCAGGTTGTTGTTTTTGACTATTCAGGTACAATGGATCAATCTTGGAATTATTCAGGCAATGATTATTAGGCACAGTATGAGGCTCCAATGGAAAAATGCTAATATTATTCACAGGACCCATACTATATGATGGAAGGATATGATCAATATTCAGATAGCTATGCCTACTGCGAGTCTTGTGATAAGGAGGGACACATGCCCTACGAAAGCCGTGTCTGTCTCTTGAGTCCTGACCATCTTCTCAATTTGACACTCAATGCATTCATGGCATCGGTAGAGGAGAGCACGGCTGTCAGCGCTATGCTGCATGAGTCACATGATCGATGGCAGAAGGATAAGCACGAAATCAACGAGTATCTCTCATCTCTTGAGCCTGTGGGGGAGATGCCTGAGCACATAAAGCCACCTCATCCGTCCACTGACGCCGAGGACCACCCACCAGAGCTTATTGCTCCCACTCAGGGAGATCTTTTTACCCACACCATTTCTGAATCATGCACCACATTTGAAATTTATTCTGGTTCAGATCTTTTTGACACGTTGTACCTGTCGTAGGACACTTACAGTTTTGGACCGGATGTATGCTTGGACGTGACCGTGCTTGAAAAATCTGAGAATGAGGAGGAGATAACTGATGAGACCCATACTCATATGCCAGAGCTGCCTGAAAAGCCTGAGATGAACGACAAGGAACTGCCTGTCGTGGTACATGAGAGCAGAGATGTATTTTCAGGGAAGTATCGTCTACCTATTTTTCTTTACATATTACTTTTGACGATCTTCTTTGGAAAAATTTTATTTTAGGGGAAAATATTCCACATCAGATTGATGCGGCTTGTCTCTTGCAGGGTACAGGTGGAGTCCTTGGAGAGATGCTGGGAGTCGCATTGATGGAATCTGATGGAGCCCGTGGATATACGCACCCGACAGAACTACGAAAAGTGCAGATAGAGCAGCTGCCTGCACCGGTAAAGATATTGGACCCGCCTTTTGCTACAGGTGGTACCAATCTAGTAGTATAGTATTTTATGCTTTAAATAATCACGAATCCTCTCGGCGGCGAGAGGACCGTATAGGATTATATATATATATATTGTTTAATAAATCCACCACATTTGATGGCTCAATTATCTTTTGCACCCAACCCACTATCTATTATCCATGCTCACCCTTATATTTTTGCGATTATCTTGCATCTCTCCCCAATTTTTATGTGATGTTTAAGCTTGGGGGAGAGAGACTATTTTGTTGTGTGGCCCCCCTCTTGTCGTTGTCCTCTATTTTTATCATACACACATTGAGGACAATGTGATGTTTAAGCTTAGATGAGTGCATAATGCATGCACTTTGCTTTATCGTGAAACACACTTCGTATTTTCCATATGAACCATGTTCACTCTTATAGTTATGTCTCATATGCTTTATTTTTTTTTGAAATATCGTGGATTTTTTTATGAACATTGATATCTGTTAGATTAGAGTTTAACTCCTTGATTAGTGTATCTTTGTTAATATGCTTTTTCATAGTTGAATCCATAGTTTCATAACCATATTCTCGAAACAGTTAAATTAAAAATGAATGGATCAACTCTGAAAATTATTTGACACCTGCGTGATTTGATTGATAATTCTATTTCTTCATGGATGCTTAGTGCTTCAAAAGAGATAGGATAACCTCACGACAACCAAAGTATTGATGATTAGAATTCCTGAAACCGAGCCATGTGTAAATTCTATGCTTTTTCATTTTCTTTTGTGAATAGCCAATAAATGATCTTTGATCATGTTTTGCATTCCATCGCGTTTACGTGAGTTTGCAAAACTCCCAAAAAATACAAAAATCAAACAATTATCTTGAATAAAAGGCCCTAGGGGTTCTTCGTAAACCGATGCCCTAAGACTGTCTGGTCTGGGATGCATAGGCGGATTTTTGTATATATTGAGTTATCTCGTGTATACAAAGAAAAAATGCTTATGAAATATTCATATAGCCAAAAACAATATAAAACTACAAAAATCCCATATCCTTATCTCCATTTCTATATAGAACTAAGACATGGCAAAGTTGATGGGTTCTAGGAGTCTTGAAATGGTCGTAGTGTGGTGATGCCTTACCTTGATTGAATTTGCTAAATTCATTCCATGAAGTATAACAAAATATCACGCATGCTTGAAAATGTTTGATCATGACATATTATACTGCTTAGGGAATGAGTTGTGAACATTGGTTTCATTTCCGTGAACTTAGTATATTGCATGATAAACTATGATGTGATATAACTCTAATCTCTTTTTATTGCCTATCAAGTTCATTTTATTTATTGAAATCCGCGTTATTTTAATTTGAGCGAGATTTAATTATTTGGGGTGCATATGTGTTCTAATTTCATATTGACGTGTGTTCACAAGATCTTGCATATCTTGGGTTCTTGTTTTTTTTTTGAGTTTAAGATTGAACCCCTTGTCTCCATTTACACATCACCGCCTCACTTCTTCATTGTATCCCACTCCCGTGTTAGCTTCTTACTAGTCTTCCTCGAGGACGAGTAAGAGGTAAGCTTGGGGGATTTTGATGTGTCATTATATTCCACATTTTATCGATAAGATTACACGTCAAAATGATTGCTCAATTACATATTTCATACGCTTTTATGCTATTATTTGGAATAATATGACTTTCGGAGCGTTTATTCCATTTCAGGGATTTTAAGCGATATTGGAGCAATTTGGAATCAATAAAACGATCGACGACGGGAGAGCACCAATGAGACTCATGATGACATGCTCGAGGTGCCAAGGAAGAATACTGGAGCAAGGAAAGTGCAAGAGAGAAGGTCGCGTGATCGAGCTATGATGCGGCGAAGGAATCGAGCGACCCGAAGTGCTGAAAACAGGACAACCGTGTACTATTTCTAAATCTGTTATCACTTGAGAATTTTCAATATTTTTCTGATATTTTTCCCAGATAATAGACTTCAAGACGGTTCCAACGCCACCAATAACGCATAAATCGGATGTCGGATGAGCCCTGGGAAATTTCTGTAAGTTGATGTGCAGAGCTGAAATTGTTCTCAGCAGCCTACTCGGTCGAGCACTGCTCTACTCGGTCCAAGCTATGCACTACTCGACCGAAATGCTGTTTTTGATGTCCTACTCAACCGAGCAACCTCCTGCTCGGTTTGAGTAATGTGCAAATGAGGCTGAAGTGCGTTTTTAGTCCCCAATTGACCGGGCAACCTCCTACACGGACCGAGCAACCTCCTGATAGGTCCGAGCAACATCCTACACGACCGAGCAACGCCGAATCATCCCAGGTTGGCAGAGCGACTTATTTTTGAAGACTTCGATTCTCTGTACGACTCGACCGAGCAGCCTAACGACTCGACCGAGCAGCTTTGTGCTCGGACCGAGTCGCTTTGGGCCCATTGCGACCAGATTTTTGGGGATGTTTTCGAGGGTTTTGGGGTATTTTCTGCGCAGCCGCCAGAGGGAGGCCTGTAGAGAGTTTGGGGGAGAAGTTTTTAGGGGGCGAAAAATTGGAGGGAATAATTGTTAGATTTAGATTAAATTTCTGAAGACGTTTTGGATCGAATTCTATTGAAGCTTGTTGGCTATTTTCTTACGTTCTTGGAATCTGAGTTCCTCTTGAGATCTGTTATTCGATCTGTAAGTTTCTAATCTTTATTTTGCCAATTGCTATGATGTTCTCATCTATAAAAATGGTGTTTATATGTTATTATCGCTATGTATGAGTAGATCTTTCTAGGGTTGATGGGTTAGCCCTAGGATTCTAGGGGAAAACGTAGATCTGGATCCCTACGTTGAATTGGGGATTTAGGGTTGTATTTCGGTAGATCATACGGAACCCATAGATAAACCGTACTGAGATCATGCCCATGGTCTGTGGAATTGATGTGCCTAAGGGGTATCTAGGGATTCGAATAGGGAAATCGGTGGATCCAACCAAGGCTCGTGACCATGCCCGGCTCGTGCCTTAAGGAGATCCACCGACGAACTATACTACTACGTTGATGGCTACCGCCATTGCGTCAACGAGAGCCACCGAAATACCCCGCAATTCTAACCCACGAGAGTGGTACGAACTGGAGGATTTATCCCCTAGTCCCAATGCAATGCAAGGATCCTATTCCAACGTTGACCCCCGACGATCTTAGCGACGATCCCTAACGCCCTAGCTCTTTTTATGCGACGTTGAGTGACACAACCTTCACATCCATCACCATCATAACTCTCCATACTCCACATCCATCAACAACCCTGCAAATCTAACCCAACCTAGGAGTAGATATGTAGTATAGCACCGCTCCGCTTCCCCGTGTTCGTTACCCGCTTTCCACTATACCGTGCGCTTGCGGTAAACGACATCGTTCGGGGTTACATTCCGGACGCATCACCACACCGTGTCTGATGCGTATGTGTCTTTTCTTCCCGTTATAGACATTGTTTTTAGCAACTCCAATGGCTAATTGAGAATCACAATGAAGGGAAACTGCCGCAGATTTTTCTCCCCACAATGGCACGTCTGCTAACAAGTTCTGTAACCATTCAGCTTCTTGTCCTGCCAACTCAAGAGCAATGAATTCAGATTCCATGGTGGATCGTGCTATACATGTCTGTTTGGAAGACTTCCATGATATAGCGCCTCCACCCAAAGTAAAAACAAAACCATTAGTTGAACTAATTTCATCATTACATGAAACCCAGTTTGCATCACAAAATCCTCTAAAACAGCAGGAAATTTGCTAAAATGTAAACTCCAATCAATTGTTCCTTTTAGGTATTTTAGAAAACGATGAAGAGCGTTCCAATTCCAATGTTCATTACTGGGGTTATGTGTATAACGACTTAGCCTACTAACTGCATAGGCTATATCAGGTCTAGTGCAGTACATGAGGAACATCACACTTCCAATGATTTTAGCATATTCAGATTGGAAAACACTCTCACCCAAATTCTTTTTCAGATGTATGCTAGGGTCATATGGAGTTCTAGCAGGCATAACATCAAAATAGTTGAACTTTTTCTGCACTTTTTCAACGTAATGAGATTGACTCAAGGAGATGCCACTAGAGTTTCTAATAACTCTAACTCCTAAAATAACATCAGCTTCTCCTAGGTCTTTCATCTCAAATTGAGATGACAAGAAATTCTTGGTATCTTTCACAACGTCCAGATTGTTCCCAAAGATCAACAAGTCATCTACATATAGGCATATAATCACACAATCTGATCCTATTAGTTTAGAATAAACATAGGAATCAGAGGTATTCATAATATATCCATTCCTTACTAATGTGCAATTAATCTTCTCATATCATTACTTAGGTGCTTGCTTTAGACCATTTAGAGATTTTCTACGTTTGCATACCTTATTCTCTTGACCAACAATCACAAATCCCTCGGGTTGGGACTTGTAGATTTCTTCCTCTAGGTAACCATTTAAAAAGGCTGGCTTGACATCCAATTGATGTACAACTAACTCATGAATTGTAGCTAAGGCAATTAGAGTCCTTATCGTAGCAATCTTGGTCACAGAAGAATAAGTATCAAAATAGTCTAAGCCTTTCTTTTGGGTAAACCCCCTAATCACAAGTCTAGCTTTGAAATTTTCTATTAAACCATCATGTCTCATCTTTTTCTTAAAAATCCATTTACTACTAATGAGTCTACTACCTTTAGGTAAATCAGACAATTCCCAAGTTTGGTTAGAAACAATAGAATCAAGCTCGCTTTTAATTGCATCTTTCCAAAAACTAGCATCAATGGCCTCATTGCCTCATCATAAGTTATTGGGTCTTCTTCTATCATGAAGGCAGACACAAGTTCATCACTAAGCAAATCTATACATGCACTTTCTGATAAGAAAGCAGTAATGAAGTCCGGTCCAAAGTTGGTTTCAGTTCTTTGCCTCTTACTCCTTCTAGGTTCATCATTAATAGTACTAGTAAAAGTAGGACTATTTGTATGAATATCATCAGATAATGAAGGAGTGGACATAGAAATATCTGAAGGCATAAGAGACATGGATTTCTTCTTCAAAGGAAAAGCATGCGCAAAAAACTCTGCATCTCTAGACTCAGAAATAGAATGATCTTTTAAGACATGAATCTATAGGCAGCACTATTATGAGCATAACCAATGAACATAGTATCATATGTCTTCGGTCCAATGTTAGACTTCTTAAAGTCGGGTAGACCTACTTTAGCCAAACACCCCACACTCTAAGAAAATTCAGATTGGGAGTAAATCATTTCCACATCTCATAAGGTGTCTTATCTAGTTTCTTATGGGGTACACAGTTAAGAACAGGACAAGCTGAGAGAGTAGATTCCCCCCCACATGTCATCAAACATCCCTGAACTCAAAAGCTTAGAATTCATCATTTCCTTGAAAGTTCTATTCTTACGTTCAGCTATACCATTTTGTTGTGGTAACTATGGGGCACTAAACTCAAGTATAATGCCATTCTTCTCACAAAAATCCTTAAGGATGTTAGTGCTATATTCTCCACCTCTATTAGTCCTCACTCTCTTGATTTTCCTATCAAGTTGGTTTACTGCTTCAGCCTTGTACTAGTTGAGAGAGTATTGATCAAGGGGATGCACTTTTCTTCATGAGACATCAGGATTCCAAAGGTGCCATGGTTTTAAGAACGACAAGGGTCATTCAAGATTTAAATCAGGAGGGCGCATGGACATGTGTCACTTGTGCAAGGAGACTAGACATTGGAGAAGAGACTGTCCTAAGCAAAAAAAATGGAAAGGTAAAGGAAGATGCTTTTGATTCTGCTTCGGTGGGAATTAGTAGAAAGAACATCGACGATGTTGAGATTTTGATGACAACTGCATCTAGTGTTCTTGGGATCTCATGGCTTTGGGAATCAGGATCCTCCTTCCGCATGATGCCACGTAAAAGATGGTTCAGTTCATATTGTTCTAGGGAAAGCAGTAACGTGCTAGTGTGGAACAATGTCTTGCAAGATTGTGTCAGTTAAAGAGGTACAAATCAAAATGCATGATCGATTCATCAGAACGCTTACAGATGTGTGTCACGTGCCAGACTTAAAAAGAGTCTGATTTTATTGGTGATTTCGGTAGACTTGGGTGCATGACGGTCATTGAAGGTGACCTATTAAATGTGTCAAAGGGTTCTCAAATCGTGATGAAGGGAAGGAAAGTAGAGAATTTATATGTGCTATAGGGGCACACCATGGAGGGTGAAGCTAGCATCTCACAGGGCATAAATGGTGAAGGATCGGCAAATTTATGGTATCTTTGCCTTGGACATCCAAGTGAGAAGTCATTGGATATGCTTCGCAAAAGGAAGCTGATAGAAGCCAGAGATGAGAAATTGGAGTTCTGTGAGAATTGTGTATAAGAAATTCTGATGAAGTCACACTTTGGGATCGCGGAGCATAGTAGCAAAGGGACACTTGACAATGTACATTCAGATGTATGGTGGCCAGCTTCTATATATACCATTAGGGGAGCGAAGTATTTTGTGTCCTTTATTGATGACTACTCGAGGAAGATATGGACCTATTTGATGAAATCTAAAGATCATGTCTTTGAAAAGTTTAAGGCTTGGAAAGCCTTTGTTGAAAAGATGTATAGGAGAGCCATCAATGTGTTGATATCAGAAAATGATGGAGAGTACACGTCGAGGGGGTTCAAAAAATTATCCAAATTACATGGTATTTTAAGGGACTACACTACTCTTGTGGATCCACACTCAAATGGTGTTCCAGAAAGACTAAACCATACATTGATAGAGAAGTGACGTTGCGTGCGGCTGACTACAAGACAACCAAAGGAATATTGGGGTGAAGATGTGACTACCGTCGTGAATCTCGTGAACATACAACCATCATCAGCGATCAGTTTCAGAATTTTGAGGAGGAGTGGACATGGAAGATTGGTGACTACTCATAATTGAGGCTGTTTGGATGTGATGCCTATTCGTTGCAGAAGGATGTCATGCTTGATTCGAGGGCCAGGAAGGCCATTCTACTTGGATACCCCAAATGAGCAAGGGGATACATGTTGCTAGATCTGGTGTCCAAGAAGACGTTCACCAGTAGACATGTCACATTTGATGAGTTGTCGATGGTCGGAGCGGAGATGAATCATTCAAATGATGGACATAGTTCTGAGGAGCCCGACGCTGAGGTTAAGCTGCCTACCATAGAGATAGAGACACGCGATGCTAATACAAGCCATGACCCGACTGCTGATGTAAAGCGGATACTGACAGATCAAATTCAGACTCATGGTGAGGTTCGTGCCCAGGGTCAGCTGGAGGTGTGGCGGTCATCAAGAACTAGAGGAGCACCCACTACTACAATATGCCCCATTAGCGACGGGTGATCCTGTTGGTGTTGTACGCAACACCAACTGGCGTACCCGTCGGTTATAGTATCGCTACCCGTCGGTGTTAATTGGGTCGGTATTGCTTTTACCGATGGATGATATGCGTCGGTGTTTGTATTTTTTCAATATTTAGGTTTTTCTTCTTAAAAATTTCCACGTCATTTCCACGTCATTTCCAACAAGATAATACCCGTCGGCGATTTTACAATACCGACGGAAACACACATCGGTGATTTTACAAAACACCTGTCGGTGATATTAACAATATTGACAAATTTAACCGTCGGTACAAAAAGATTACCGACGATTGTACCTGTTGCATAGTGAATTGCCGGTGGTTGGATATCCATTGGTATTTATTAAATACCAACAGACATAACAAAATAGATGAATGTTATAACACATACATGTAATTCATTAAAGACCGTGGTTCCTTGCGATATCAAGTTGACAACAAAAACAATAATCACAATAGCATGCAACAGATTACTAGGCATGCAACAGATAACTATAAGTCTATAATATACCATTTTATTATCTCAAAGGCAACAATAATGTATAAAAACAAACAAAACATCATTTAAACTTTGGTACTCCATGTACAACCTCAATGTTTTTTATAAACAACAGTCTTGAAAGCAAAAGAATGAAAAAACTTGGGAAAAAAGATCCCACAGACTATCACAATCTGTCTAGAGTGTTGTGTACACATGATCCATATTTGTTTGGGATCGAAAAACTGTTTCTCCACAGCATTGAGAGAAAGATGGAAGATATATAAATTGCACGCCACTCCGGTATATCAGCTTTGCGAACCAATACTATAGCAGGAATCACGATGGAGTAGAAGACAAAAGTCAATATGTGCCATAGTCTTCCGAACAAAGAGGAAATTATATCTCACGTGAACTTTCTTCAATCCAGAGACTTTCTGCAACAACATACAAGCTGATCAGGTAATATCATGAACTTTTACCCCAACTTTTTCACAATTTTGACAAAGATTTGCTAACCTTGTCCCTTGCTATCTCTATCACCATTTTCAAGTTTGTAGATCCACAACAGCACCTTATTTCTAGGGGGTAATTTTTAGATTTAGGGTAATTTTTAGAAATAATATCAATTTTCGACCAAAAAAATATTCTCAAAAATCGACCAAGTTTTGCCACGTCAGCGACGAGGCACGTGGCCTCGCCGCAGGATGGGCTAGTTTGGACAATACCGCACTTGTCAAGTGCGGAATTTTTGGCCGCACTTGCCAAGTGCGGCCATAAAAAGCTCTTTTTGCAAACTGTCTACTGCTTTAGTGGGCATATCTTTGTTTATCCTTTCACTTCAAAAAATTTATCAGACAAACAAAACATGCAAGGACACGTTAAAAGTTCTTTCTGGAAATGAAATCATGACACCATGTAACACGTGCAAGGATCCTTGAGTGGGTGCTAGATGGATTCCCAAGGGGTTGTGAAGAGTGGCTCTGAAATGTGCCAAGTGATGGATGTCAGCTAGCCTGCTGCAGAGTGGGTTCAGTCATGCCCATCACCATGAGTGCATAGAGGGATGTGCTAATTGGTTGCTTTTTGTGTGGTTCATTCCGATGTGTATAAGGATGAAGCCGCGATCATTTGGAGCTGTTCCAACGTTGAAGAAGTCAAATAATGAGGATATCTAGCTCAAATAAGTACGGGCTTCAGCATTTGGGCCGCACTGGGCAAGTGCGGCCAAAAATGCCGCACTTGCCAAGTGCGGTATTGTCCACACTAGCCCATCCAGCGGCGAGGCCACGCGCCTCGCCGCTGACGTGGCAAAACTTGGTCGATTTTTGAGAATATTTTTTTTGGTCGAAAATTGATATTATTTCTAAAAATTATCCTAAATCTAAAAATTACCCTATTTCTGGTAGCAGTATGCCTTCAAAATGATTGGTAACTTTTGTTCTTAACCTGAATTTATCAAATCACAAACTCAGAGAAATAATACTTCTATTGGTTCTCTTGGACATTTGATAGTACTCAAGTTATGCTGATAATTAAATTCCTTGTTTTGTTTATTTGAATTCATAAATCCAAGTATTTTGTATCAAGATATACAGATCAGGGTGGATCCATACATGCATGTATGGTTTTATACAGTAGTTGTATGCATCTGTTCCATTTTTCTTTCTATGAGATAACTGAATCTCCACAAACTTCAGCCGATCTATGAATGCGCACGTTGTAAAATGCTATAGAACTAAATGATAGTTGCTAACCATAATCAAATTATAACATAAAATAGGGAAACACAATCAAAAGGAAATTAAAAGAACTAAATAAGGATTTCAGCTTGTCTCTTCAGATAGGTTATAATGTGGATTGGTACCTCCAGGCTTACAGAAGCATAACCAAAAGCAAATATACACGGCAAGAAAAAAAGAAGGTAAAACTCAACAGCCCAAGATACAAATCTCTTTTTTCCATTACCTTGTCAAACATAAATGTTCCCTTTTTGATTCATTCTTTTCCCGTCTTCCCTCTGCATTTAGCTTCTGAATTACCAGGTGATCTAAAACATGTGGATGTTAAATGAAAATTATGCTCATTGAAAAACATGTACAAGCATGCAAGACATGGCAAAGATAGCATTAAAAATTATGAAGTAGAAGACCGTTTATACCATTTTTTCTTTGCACGTCCAAGATATCCTCCTCAACGCTTTTGACGGTTACAAACTGATAAATGGTAACATCATCTTGCTGCCCAAACCTGTGAGCTCTACTCATTGCCTACAGTTACACAAATTCAATATCCAAGTATACAGACACACATGAAAATGAGAGAAACCCATAAGTAAAATCACTAGGTAGGCTGTACAGAAAAGGACTTCTAATCACTAAATTCTCTAACATGCAAATCATTCTGAGGATTCCAGTCTGAGTCAAATATTATCACAGTATCTACATTAGCAAATTTGATTCCTAGTCCACTTGCACGTGTAGAGAGGAGAAAGCAGAATTCATCACTTCCAGGTGCATTAAAATGATCAATGGCTTGATGACGAAGATCAGCCCTTGAACTGCCATCAAGCCACCAAAATTGGAATCCTCCCAGTGATAAATATTCTGCAAGTATATCCAGCATCTGCATCATCTGGAGAATAGGTAGAAATACAATCGTAATGATAAGAAGGATCATGAATTTTCAACTCTATGTTCATTATTCAATGGTGTATTTAAACTTCTGAGATTCTGAGACCAACCCTGCACATTGAACATATCAAGTCAAAACTAACACCTCAAAAGGATTAGCATACACATAAGATGGCAGACTAGAGAATTATCATGGACTAGCAAATCATCTTCTCGGATTTGTATAAAACAATATAAAGAACAAAAAAATTGTTGAAAATTTTCCATTTTCCTCTCATGATAGTATGTCCCCATACAAACTTCTTGTCTCACAAAAGAAAACCAAAACAAGAACCATTAGAACATATCAACATGAAATAATTAACTCCTTGTGGCAAAAAATTTATTTCTACACAAAAAAGACTTACTTTTCTCTAACGATCATCATACCCTTAGCATAATGATTCATTGCCGCAGATCATCAAGAACAATTGTGATCTTTTCTTTCCAAAATATTTCAATGGCCGTCTCAAATTTGTTCTTCACTTCGTAAAGATGTCTTTAACCATCTCTCTAAGCGGAAATGTACAACAAGACATAATGAAAAGAGACAAAGGGATTAGAACATATATAAGCTGAAATACACTACAAAGGAAAAACAGAGCACACTAATCACTATTTAATAAAACGACTTCTATGTTTTAGTGGACAATACATTAATCCAAATTCTAGAGCATTACAATCATCTGTAAAGACAGTCCACAAAAACCAGCAATTTCACTTTCTTGCTTCAAAATTGTATGAAATGATACATAATAAACTTAACAAATCGGGATCCTACGATTATATGGAGTGATTGCTGGAATTTAGTGATACACCAATAAAGGCTTAAGAACACATTTGCGATGTTATAAAATCACTTAAAGAACCAAAAGGTAAATTGATCAATAAACGAGTATCAAGAAAATTTCACTTTCTATATCAGTAGAAATACCCACATGATACAATTAAGATCATGCATTGGATGAAGTGCCGTTTACACTATTTCGAATACTATGAAGGAACCTTTTGATAGCAAATCTCATGATCTTTTTACCAACTCCAATCGAGTCAGTGGCTCCAGTTCTGGAACCATTAGAGTATACAGGCATTAAACACATGGTATCCATCTTGCTGCACCAATATTACAATATGCCTATAAATCAATTCATGCATACGATGGTGGTCGCTATCCGGATGTATACCTGAAATACGACTTGTAGTTTTACCGCAAGCGCACGGTGTAGCGACGAGCGGGTATCAAACTCAGGGAGGACAAATGACCGTGTCTTACTCAAATCACCTAGCTATCAAGAGAACAAGAATAGTTGGGTGTAATAGTCACAATCGTTCAAGTATCGAGAAAATATCATTATAATAAAAAGCGTCTAGGGATAGGGAATCCCCACTACAGACCGTCTCTCATCCTTGTGATTCATAAATTTCATTGTTGCAAGCTTGAATATAGGTGAACTAGTCGCAACTTAATGTAGAACCAAGCTCACGCTCTCGCGCTATTGTCGATCTATAGCAAACCTAGGATATGGCCCAGTCTCGTGCAAACCCTAGCCTAAGCCGCTAGCGTGAAGAATGACATCATTATTCAATCGTATCTCGAGCCCACTCTCGTGCAAACTCGAGCTACGACCTAGGTTGTAATAGTTCTTATTCGTCCAATCTCTTGCAAACGAATATTAGTATAGATTCACAATTAAAAATCCTAGCTTTGGTCCAATCTCTTGCAAACCAAATCTAGAGAAATCCAATTGTCAGTCTAAATCGAATATCTAGGCCTTCCTATCAATTGGGATCCAATCTCTTGCAAATCCCAATCAATATGAATTTCTAGCTACCCGTAATCAATCAATCACAACCTAACCCTAATCAATTCTAGCAACAAATCTACAAAATCATCACAATTTAGAGATAAGGCCCATAGGGTTCATCCACATGCCATAGAACGACGGCACTACTCACTAGACATCATGCAAATCTCAGAAAAATCAATAATAAACGCGGCACAATTCATTGCAAAAGAGAAATAATGCATAAAAATTGAGTTTTTAACAAGAATAGACAAACCAATGTAGATGCCGTTGATCTCCAGCTGAGATTTCATGAAGAGTAGCCATCAAAAATCCTAAAAGAAAGGCCAAAAATTAATGTTCAAAAACCTCCTAAACTAGGGCAAAAAATGGGTTTAAATGCCCTCTAAAATCGTCCAAAAAATCGTGACCAAACTGCCCCCTGCGCAGCCCAGAAATCGCAACCCTAACAGCAAGCGGAGAGGGTCACTCGGCTGAGTGACCCTTGTCACTCGGCCGTGTGATAAACCCTGTATAAAAACAGTAACTTCAGGGGTTTCAGGGTATGTCTTCGGTGGGTGGCTCCGCCGAGTGGCTTTCTTCATTCGGCCGAGTGAGCATTCATACTCGGCCGAGTAGGCCTCCTCAGGATCTCTGAAAATTCCAGTAACTTGGCCTTTCTCTGGACGAAATTCCATGTACCACTCGGGCGAGTGAACTTTCTCACTCGGCCGAGTGGGCTTCCTTCGTTCGGCCAAGTATACGTTGAAAATCATCGTATGCGTATCCGTTCTGTTCGGCCGAGTAGGGCTTCTTGCTCGGCCGAGTGAGTGGTCTACTTGGTCGAGTGAGGTGCTGTTGATCTCATTCTTCCTTCTTTTCGCCTCCTCGTCGCTCCTATTGATTTCCTTCTTCTTCCGCTCATCTGCTATCGCTGATAAGTCCTCGAACGAGCTGTGGGTGACACTCCTAAGTGCGTACAAATCCTTTGATCTCAAATTCACTCCAGATCGCTCCATATTTCCTGAAAAACGACAAAAACAAGAAATAGTGAAAAGCATCGCAATATTGTCGAATAATCGTGAAAAACGTGATATGAGCGATCAAAACGACATGCAAACATGCAGAAAAAAGGTGTAAAATATGGGGTGATCAAAATCCCCCAAGCTTATCTCTTACTCGTCCTCGAGGTAGATGAATAAAAGGCGAACTTGATGGAAAAAATTAAAGAAAAAGGGAAAAAATAAAAAGAAAATAGGAAAGAAAACAAAGAGAGAAAAGTGCTAGATTATTTTCTCAGGACGTGGGTTTTGCTTACTCATATAGCACACGGCGAATATAAAACACATGCCAAAGATTTTCATCTCGATATCATGGTATAAGGATGCATTCAAAATGGAAACCTAAGAATAGCAAAATAGCATGAAATATGGAATCATTCTGGAATTAACATCGTCTGAAGCATCTAAAGCGGTATACATAATCATAGACCACACACTTTTCAATTGATCGCTTTCTATTTGGAGTATAAGATGTATCACACAATGAGAAGTAATAAGAATAGAAAGATATGGTTTTCATGAAATACATGCTAAGTCTCAATTCTTGGATTTCGTAAAAACTTCTAGTAATCTCACCGAGTATAGAAAATTACATAGCTTAGGTTGTCATGCACAGTCAAGTAGTCACTCTCTCATACATCATTGGATCATCTCCCCCAAGCTTATCTATAGGCGTGGTGGCATTAGATAAATCAATAGGTACATTCCCCATTTTTGGAGTTCCAATAGAAATAAAAACAAAAGAGGGAAGAAAGAGAGAAAGAGTATGAGATGAGATCATGTATAAGCTTATTTTCTCTTTTCTTTTCTTTTTCTCATTTTTTTCATAGCATATATACATCTGAGATCCCAAATCAAAAGAATAGAAAGATTTACATGTATAATTTTTTTCCTTTTTGATTTTGGGGATATTGGATCATGGACTTTAATAGCGGGGGAAATGCCAATATAGGATCCGCTAAGGGAGATTCACCAATGAATATAAGTATAGAAATAATGCTCAAGATATGTGGAGAAAGAAATATATGTAACACTCGGTTCACTCTATGAAACGTGCACGACAACTTTCAGCAGAGTACTGTAATCTACTCAGTTTAATCTCAGAAAGTAAACTAATCCAGTTATATCAACCTAACATACATTCATTCAACCCGAAAGTGGAGCGTACAATTTCATGCAATAAGAAGTGATATAAGAAAGGAAAGCAGTACTCCAAATATAAGCAATCAATACGTGAAGCTTGGTGTGTTTTCTACGAAAAGTATACATATAAATTATCAGACTCAGCTAATAAAAGAATTTCTTCCATATTCATACATGAAAGCGCGGGTTACTATTTAGAATGCATAGCAAGATATAGCATATGATATCTGAAATAAAAACTATGGCATGACAAGATAGTATGCATATAGAGATAAGCTAACACCACGTCATCCTCATCACAGAAAAATCATCTCTAGCAAAAAGATGAAAGAAATAAGGATAAAAGAAAATAGAAAGCAACTGTACAATGCAGCATACTCAGAAAATAAAAATATGTGATGCATGATAAAAAACAAAAAAGTGGGTGAAATTAGGTGTAAAAATGAAGAAATGTGAAAAGAAAGAAAATAAAAGGCGACAAAAATAAAAAGTGCGTGAGAACTCACTCCCTCAAGCTAAAGTGCACAGTGTCCTCAATGTGCGAAGTGTGACACACCGAGAGGCAAAAAGTGGGTGGGGACGGTAAGGATGCATGCATGATGGGAAAAAAAAGAAAATGATATGATAATGTAGGTGATGCATGCAGAGATCAAAATAGTGCAGATATGAGTGTCCCCAAAAAGTACTCCCTCTCTCATAAAAGGATATAGACAGATCAGACCAAAATGTGACCAAAAAGGTGTGTGGAAGAGGGGTGCAAAATCAGCATGGCTCAAAACAACAGCAAAACAGCATCAGCAAAAAGGTGGAAGGCATCCAGTATGTATCTAGGGGGTGGTGGACTACCACCATCTTGTGGCGGAGGTGGTGGCAGGCGTGGTGGCTGCTGGGTGGTCGTGAGTGGCAGAGGCAGACGCGCAAGAATCTGATTCAGGCAAGCCTGAATACTGAGAAGTATAGCGACGCGGGTCTGGACTGCACTGACGGTGACGGAGAGAGCCCTAAAATCTCCTCTGAGTCCACTAACTGCCCCCTCAAGAGCACGAATGCTCTGAACCAGGGTGTCGGGGGGAGGTGGAGCAGAGGGTCGAACAGGTGAAGAACGGGGCTGTCTTACATGGCCACCGTAAAGGATAGGTGCAGCTACGGGGTGGTGTTGGGGTGCTGTGCTAGCTACGTGATGCCCAGCCTCTGTGTGAGGCTGAGACGCAGGAAAAGTAGACGAGGAAGGAGCGGCAGCTGAAGCGGAAGTGAAAACAGACGACGAGGCAGGTAGAGAGGTCAGTGACTCAGAAGTAGGGACAGACGTCACGACGCTCTCGGAGTATACATCGACGGTGGAGACAGTAAGGTCGACGACTGGGGAGGTCATGAAGGGTGCAGAAAATGACTCCCCAGGAGTCGAGAACAACAATGAAGAAAGGGTCTCTACCGCGGAAACAAAAGAAGGCTCCCCGCACTCGACTATGGTGGGGGAACGCTCGGGGCTAGCCGCAGAAATGGGATCTATCAAAATGGGCACGGTGGTAGTGTGGGTGGTGTGGGTGGACTCAGCTGAAGTGCTCCCGATACAAACAGAAGTGGGGACAGAGGTGTCGGGAGGTGCAGAAGAAGCAAGTGTAGGCTGAGGGATCACGGGGTCCTGGGGTGGAATGAGGGGCTCCTACTGAGCACCCTCAGGCTCTAGCACGTCTGCGGCGGGGATAAGGAGATCCATCGCTTGAATCCAATCTCCACCCGCGGGTCCTATATGTGTCCGAGCAGGGCTCGGGAGAACCATGTAATCCGCAGCGAAAGGTCCGTGGAGCCACACCCAGTATTGACGACCGTGAGGGCGCAACATCCTCATCTGGGCCATGACGTCTATCGAAAGTGAAGTGGGGCCCGGTGGCCGAAGCAAGTCAGCAGGCAGGTCGACGCCGGTCATAAGGGCCAAGAGGGTAATCAGATCGCTGCAGCAAATAGGCATCCGAGTGCCGACAGAAATAACGATGCGGTCGATGTACCAACTGGCAATATCAATCTCGACGGCGGGGACCAAGACGTCACTACCCCTATCGAAGACCCTAGGCCGTGTCATCGCATAGAGCATGTAGAGCTCTGGTGTAGACAGCGTACCGGGCTCGTACCTCGCAAGAAAAGTGGTCGCCATAAGGTGATGTGCAATGCAGAGGCAGGGGTGGAGAATCACAGATGCCTTGGCCCTACTAGGGTCAAAGGCGAGTGGTGAACCTGTGATCCGTGTCCAAAAGGCATGCGTGTCGAACGATGGGGGTGGGATGTGCGTGGGAACGTAGGCGCGGTCTGCGACAGGTACATCGGGCCACTAGAAGAATGCTCTAAGCATGTCGAGAGTGACCTCGCACTCTCGATCTATCAGTCGAAATGAGCATCCTCCGGGGGTCCGGGAAATGGAACTAAGGACCTCTAACGTCAGACGGATGTAGGTGTCTGCCGACACAGACAGAAAGTCACGCCATCCCACGTTATCGTACAACGTGAGCAGCCCCTCGAGTACCCCTAGGTGATCTAAGTCAGCTAGGTGCGCGAACCTAGAGGGTACGATCGAGCGATGGGAGATACGCTCGAATCTGACGTGCTGAGCGTCATCTCGGAACGTGATCCCCATCACATCGAACGCGGGGGCGGTGCAGGTGGTGGAATATGTAACGACCGGTTTTAGCGTTGCGTAGTTCGTCTTCCCTCTTGTTGTATATCCTTCTTCGTATCCGTAGTTTAGTCGTGACGGACCCCGTACCCGTACCCGTACCCGTATTCTTTTCTTTCCATACTTATTATTATTATTATTATTATCCATTAAATACTTATTTGCAAATATCTTTTTATAATTGTTTTACCTTTCAAATTCAAATTCAAAATCTAAAAATGTATTTTCAAAACATTTAGAATTCAAATGCAGTTTCTGTATTAGACCCATTTAATCCGATTTGATTAGCTCTTAATTTACATCCTAATTAAACCTAATAGATCCTATTAATAGAATTTCAAAATCCCTTCCCATTATAACCTAGCCCACTTGTAATAGCCTCTAGCCATTTTGACCATGATCGAACCAAGTATCACCCACACAGCACTTTAGCAAACAAAGAAAAAGAGCTAATCTAAGACCTAGCTTTGTACTGCCATGTCAACCCTATAGACTAAGCTCGGCTCCCCTACACTTCTTTATAAATCAAACGAATAGAAAATAAACACCATTAATCTCTTTCACGCACTGACCCTCACCCTATAGGAACTCTAGAAAACCCTAGGATCCCACGTGCTGGCTTTCAACAACTTTTTCTATTCTAAGCTATGACACAGCACCCCAATTCCCATATATTTTTAAACCTGGGCCTTCCTATTTCCCCTCACGTGCTCTGCCCTATCACCTATTATAAAAAAACCCCTAGAGAAGCTAGGGCAATCTCTAACCAGCCGCCCCCTATACCTCTCCCATCTCCACGCGAAGGCAACAACCCACGCCCAGCGACAAACTCGCGACCACCTTCATCCACCGCCTGAACCCGGAGCCTCCACCTTTACGCCAGCCACCGTGACCCTAGCCTCCCCCTATTCCGCAACACCCACGGCCAGCCCAACACCCCGGCTCCTCCCCTCTCCTCTACCACCCACGGCCTCTCCTCCCACAGCCACAGCCCTCCTCGCCTCCATCTCACGGCCAAGCGATAAAACAACTTCACCCCGCTCACGGCAAAGCCCAGGCCACGGCCTCCCTTCCCCACAGCCCGCACACAGCTCACGGCCCCCCTGCCATCGTTTTCTTCACGCCATCAAGCCACCACCCGCAGCCAAACTCCTCCCTCCCTATCTTCCTCGCAAGTATAGGCCGTAGCCCCCTCTTCTTCCTCTCCTTCACGCCCTGAGACACCCCCATAGCCCTCCGGTGCCACCATCCACGCACGGGAGTCTCCGACAGCCCGTACACTCGTCCAACCGCTCAGATCTGACGCCGACAGCCCCCGGAGCTCACGGACAACCGCTGTCCGTCGCCTACTCGCTGCCGCAACAAGTTCGGAGAGTGGACGTCGAAGTTTCAGCACCGTACGCGTCGTCGTTGATCGTGGTCATCATCCGATCCCTTGCTACACTTCAGGTTGGTAGATCTGCCCCTATAACTCTTAACCCCCACCGTAAAGTAGAGAAACTTAATAAAACTGGGTGATTAGACGTCGTAGGAGTACTTTTGCAAATCTGTCCTGAACAAGAAACGTGAATTTTGATTGTATGTTCTGCCAAAACAGTGAACCAAACCTTCCGTAGCGTAGTACTCGTCGAGACGATTCCAACGACACCAAGAACGTCGAAAACAGGCAAGTATTTGATTTTATATGATTTTTGGAAGTTTTGACACTTTTGCGCCATCTAAAAGTATTGATGTATAACTCAAAAACTAGGCGTGAAATTGTAGGAATATGATGCCCTCAAGGCCATTTATTCCTGTGTGAATAGCACAAACATCTTGTTCGAAATAACAGTAAGCTGTTTGGTAATAATTTATCTAAGTTATATTGTAATTAACATTAGATATCAACTTAGGTAAAGTCCTGAGACTTTATGCAAGGTCAAACGGGTATCGAGATGAGTATCTCGATCATGGAGAAACGTTTGACCGTTTGTAGCATAAGTCTAAAATGGTTCGTGGTCGTAGATGTTTCGAGACAAGGATATCGAAACATCGGACAGACCATTGTGTCTTAGTCTTCACCGTTTAGCGGTGGCGATGATCTCATGATCGCTTGACTTGGCGAAGTCGAAGACGAGACACAGGTGCTCATTAGAATGAGTTCACTGAACGATCCACTAGAGTTATCATATGGTTATATTGACCAATCTGTCAGTGATAACTCTAAGTAATGATAGGATAGTTGGTCTTTTGACTTGAGGTCATTTTGACGGACCTGTGCGTGAACGGTGCCACTTAGATCAACTGACCTAGCTTCGAGGCAAGGCCTGTCGAAAGGTTTTTTGATTGGGTGTCACTTGAAACGTACGAGGCGAGTAATGACCAAGAGAGGATTCGTCTCTCCCGGTCAATGGGAGTTAGTGTCGTAGAGTTAGTTCGGTCTTTAGTAAAAACTCTGCGCAGAGTATGTTGGAAGAAGTCCAACATTAGTTGACTAAAGATCGATAGAAACTAACCGGAGTCAAGTTATTGGGGTTGACAGTTTGACCGTACCCTAGACTTGATCTGCGCGACATATTTAAGACGAAGAGACTATAACTACGGAATTCATCACGGAAACAGTCAGGTGGTCCCGACAATACTCATGTCAATGAGTCAACCACATAATGATGATTCCTGAAGCAGGGACGGCAACCACTGCTCGTGGTCACTGCCGTATAGGGCTTCGAGCCCAACCTGTTGTAAGGGTCAGGCTGTAGGGTCTCACACAGAGTGCAACGCTTCGTCTAGTAATAGGTAGAAATCAGTTAGGGAGAATAATTGCATTTTTGATGCAAGGGATGAAATAATTGCATTTGATGCAATATGATAATTTAAGCTTAGATAGGGACTATTTTGCATTTGATGCAAAAGCGATTAAATGTGTATTAAATTGTTTAATACAATATTTAATAATATAAACGCGAGGAAAAGTTCACGGGTAAGACGGGAATGTCCAGGTCTAGACCCAGGTTCGAACGGCGTCCAAATCGGACACCGGATGCTCAAGTTAGAGCCAAAACAGCCAAACAGATCAGACCGGGTCAGACCAGGCTGACCCAAACCAGACCAAGTCTGGCCTGGGTGCCTGGCCAGACCTGGCTGAGCCAGGAACCCAGGCAGCCAGGCCTGGGCGCCTGGGCGCCCAGGCGCCCTGGGCCGGGCGCCTTGGGCGCCCGGCCCAGGCGCCCGCCAGGCGCCCGCCTGGCGCCTGGGCGCCAGGTGCCTGGGCGCCTGGGTGCCCGAGCCCAGACTTTGGCGCCCGTGCCCAGGTCTGGGTTTGGGCGCCCAGTCAGACTTGTGGGTCCCACCTCTGGGTGTGGAACCCTAGGTTTGATGGGCATTTTTTTGACGGCTCGTTTTTGTGAAAAACTAGCCTAGGGCTGATCTTTGGACACTCAATTGGAGGGTCAAACGACCTCCGATTGACGAACGGTTTTTTCCTATGCGTTCACCGTTGAACGCTTGTCGCATTGATAGGTTGTATCGATCCTGAAGCTCAACGGTGAGTGAGTTAAAATTCACGGAAGTTTGCACTTTGTGAAGTGCAAACTAACTTGATTTTAAATTAACTCTATTTTTAGTCCCACATCGGATTTTGAGAAAAGGGGAGAGTCCGCCGCCTATATAAATAGGGGTCTCCCCCCTTCCTCAAAACTCGTCCCAAGCTCTAGATCTGAGCGGCTCTCGTAAATGTTGGAGCACGCTCGGATCTAAGCTTAAATAAATAATTCTCTCTCTCCCTATAAATTTCTGCCTTACTCCTGCGGGCTCTAGCAAAGCCACAAAGGAGTTCGGATTCTGAATCTGAAATCTTGGCGGAGGTTTCACTCGCGTGAAACTTTCTTCGGCGCGTGGTTGGCTCGGCGGCACGGGGATTGATCGCCTCGGGATGCGGAGCGGTTCGAGGAGCGGTTCGGGGAGCGGTTCAAGGAGCGGTTCGGGGAGCGGTTCAAGGAGCGGCTCGGCGTGGGACGGGAGCAGCTCGGAAGACGGCGCGGAACATCTCGCCTGCTCCAGGGCTGAGATTCCGGGTATGTGGTCAAAGTATTTTTAGCATTAGTTTAATTTAATCGCAGTAGGCTAGATCCTTCTTGGGATGGTCAGACTCATCCCAAGTCGGCATAGATCTTGGCATAGGGTCTTGGACCTTAGGGCTAAGTTAAAAAATAGTTTTTAACTGCATGTTAATTAGTTAACATAGGTTTTTCTTCCGCTGCAAAATGTTTTTGTGTCTATGTTCCATCCGAATTAGGACGGGACTAGAGTTTTTGTGCCCTAAGGGACCGCCAATTCCCCTACAGAAATGACGTACCAAAGTGACACCTTAATGACTAGAACAAAATTTGGGATCCAACGGTATATCATACGATATATCCCCAATTTAAACACTAAGAGAAAAAAATCATTTCTGTAGCAAGTTGAACAAAAAGGACGTATTCGTCATTATTTAAAATTATGGAAACGGTCGTTCGACCCGTTTCCACTTTGTAGAACTGTCACCATAAAACTTTAATATTGTTAACAGTAAAATTTAGTGAGTCCTGACATGTCTAACATTATGGACATCGTGAAATCGTGTGCCTCGAAGGCGGTATCGTGATATCGTGATGTCGTGTGAGTCGACTAGGCCGGCTCGTGTTCCGACAAACTTTTGGGTGGGGTTAGGGTTGAGTGGCTACTAGGCGTATGAAAGGTACTCTCCTCAAGAGCACCACCTGCATGCGGTGGGTTAGCGTCAATCACGGTAAGCCCCCGTGAGAGGAAAGACCTTCTCATCACGACCTACAGGCGTGAACCCTAGATTAGAATGCTAACTCCTGACATGAAAACTTGCAATGCTAACTTGGTCATCTTGAAAATTGAAATGCCATTGAACTCCGAGAAATCTTAACCTTAATCTTGCAATCGTCTAGAACTGCATGCTAGGATTGTTCGTTTCCGTTTCTAAATGTTAAATTGCTACAGTCACTCTTCTTAAATTATTAATGTTTCCAAAATTCATATATCTGTCATATACTTCGCCTTGGGATGCTAACTTTTTCTTGCAAACCCCTAGCTGACATACATTCATGTTTGTGGATGTATGTCAGGTTCAGAGCTTGAGTACCCGGAGGACCCATACGAGACGCCTGACTTGGAGAGCCAGAGTTCGCCGTAGATGCCGAGCCGCTTCTGCGGAAGACTAGAGCCCCTTTCCGCCACTACTCTGAGTTTTAGTTTTAGTACCTTGTAGTAGGATTAGTGTTTTGTTGTAGTCTTCTGTTTGGCCCTGCTGAGGCTTGTTGATTAATTTCATGTACAAACTATTTAACTCTGGTTGTGACTTTATTTTTCTGAAATGTTTCTGATTGTTCTGATACGCAAATGCAAGAACCTCATCTGTGTTTTAATCACAGACGCTTATTGAACTCGAGCTTCACCGCTCCAGTTCAAGCGGACTGCGTAACGCTCTCGCTTCCGGTGTCTTTTGGGAAGCGGGGCGTTACAGGTTTTGTTGGTGGCCCATGCAGGTCTTGCAACTGCGAAATTCAGAGCAATGAGAGCACTTTTCATTAGCCAAAACATTCAGAATTAGTTCTTATGCAAAATTACTTGAATGCCTTGTCTTAGCACGATAGGAACCCAATACCAGGATAATAGGAAGAGTTAGTTAGACGCTCGTGCTCGTTAGTTAGACTCCATTGTCACGACTTAGTGTTATCATTTTGGAAGTAACCCTAGCGATTAATCATTCAACTCTAACCATATTAGATTTTTGTGTTCGTTAGTCGTTCGCTTAGATTTATCGAATCTAGGGCCCAACCGAACGTAGCGATCGTCGCCGTGCGAGCCAGACCTGAGACGCCTGCAAGGAGTAGACTTCGAAGCGTTAGATATTCCAGATTTATAGATCTCGATCTCGATCCTCAATGAACCTTCACCTTGGTTTTCCCTATCGCAGTCTACTTCGTTGTTGAACTTCAGTGCTAAACTTTAGTCGACCCAATGATTATTTTTCCCCTGATTTTATTATTTTCTAATCATTATACCTTCATGTTAATGATTGTGAAAATCCATCGTAGTGTATTCACGGAGTTACTTCTTAGCCGTACTTACGTTTCGATCATCAAACCTATCCCTTGTCCTCAATTCACATAACTCTTCAGGTCCGCCATCTTTAACCTTTGAACTTCTCCATTGCAGATCCAGTGTCTTAAAAAAGGAGTATTTTCAATATTTCTTTTATTAAATTCTTCGCTAAATTTAAAACCCTTTCGAAAACTTTTACTTAGATTTTCTACACTTCAGTCGACTAAACCCAATCTTGATTATGAAACTCTTCTGACGTAATCCTTAGTTACTATCTTATAGCAAATTTTTCATACACCTTCCGCACTTATACTTCACATAGCCTTATATAGCTACTCTATTTTCCTCATGTAATGAACTTTTAAAACATTATTTCTATTTTGCTTACTCAAAATATTATCCCCTTTTCTTACCAACATATTTTAAAACAATCACTTATACATACTTTTGAAATACTTTCCTAAGTTAAATAGAACTTCAAAATCTTGTGTGTCAGCCTTATAACCATCGTCGTCATATTATTATTTTTTAAAAAAATTTTTTTTTGCAAACCGATTTCCATTTACAAAACAAGCACAACACCTCTATGTCCATATTACTCTTTACCTATTATTTGACTAATCATGTTTTACGTTTTAACTTCTACCGTCTGCTCGCTATTTTACGTAAGTTATAACGATGTTATTATTTTTACCTATATCTTTATCTTCTTAATTATTAACTATTCATAAGTATTTTATCTCACCCGACCGACTAACCTCTTATCCATCCCATATTCGGAATCGTCTATCACAACATTAACTCGCTGCCACATTCAACTCTGAATCCTACCATATTGCTTAGTTATCACTTTAGTGCTTATCATTGCTTGGTGAGACCATTAGCATTGATTGTAGTGTTGTTGTGGTACATGTGAATAGATAGTGAGTGTGGACCCATGTGTGTGTGAATCCCTATATACCACCCACGTATGAGTGTGCTTACCTTTGGTATATTATTATGGTGTGATTGTCTATTGTGTCGTATGTGCATGCACGGTAATTTGTGATATATATGTATATAGTCGAGTATAGAGTAGCAAGTGTATATTTATACTTAGGCGGACGATTAGCTATACCACTATAGGAATATCTGTGCGTATTAGATTTAGTGTTGACTAATTACTAGAAGTATATGTACCTTAGTCATACTTGTTAATGATTGTTATTGTATGCTAGTACAGTGATATGCACGTTAGGTGTAATAATAATAGGCGTACGTGTAGTTGTGTGTGCAGATTATTATGTGATCTATATGTTAGCATGTCTGGCGCGTGCTCATGTGTATATATGTATGTGGTTAGTTATAGGTATATATATTGGATGAATAAGTGTGTTTTATGTATAGTCGAATTATAATATCGTATTACCTCTACGTGATGATGTATGAGCATGTGTACAGCAGGAAGTATGTATAGTCATGTGTGTGTGTCTACGTATATGGATGTATGTGATAGTATACTAGCCCTATGTATGTAAATTACCATGGTTGCGTGTACTGGCGTGTATATATGTCTTATATAGGAACGAGATAGGTGTGTAGTAGTGTAAGTATGTATATGTATGTGAAATGAACGTATATATAAGTATTTGAAAGTGTGTGATATATGTATAAGTATATGCATATGGATATATATTGTTTCATTATAATGTTTGTATGACTGGGATAGAATGACCTTAGTGTGTAAGTCCGCTCACCCCTACGTCGGCCTATTTAGGGAGTCTGAGGACGGACTTGATCTTAAGGTGGGTAGATTACGATGACCCTAGCGCTAAGAGTAAGGCTCATATAAATCTGTGTATGGTGTAAGGTAATACGTGCATGTATATACGTATAGTGATATATACTATAACGTGTAGATGGTAATATGCGTATGTAAAAGTGATTGTACGATTGAAGTATTAATTGACTAAGGATGATTGTATTTTTATTAGTGGAGTGTTTACGTGACATGTGGTACTATATCAGTATATATTGTGAGTGTATAAGATGAATGGTATTACTTTGTGTATTGGTAATAATGTGAGTGTGCAGGGTAATGGCACACTTACAGCTAGTAAATTTGATGTGGTGGTGTAGTAAAGTGTTACTATTCACCCAAGTATAATTTTGGTTGGATCGTATTTGTATGATGATATTATATTAAACGTGTTATGTTAATATGTGACTAGTAATGTATGTACGTGTGTTGTTACTACTGTTAGCATAGATATTGATTGGTATTATCTTTAGCATACTATTGGTGTCGATATTAGTATTAGAAATACTATTTGGTTATGGCATGATGGTTATTTGTGGTGTACGCTAGAAGAGAAGATGCGAGCGTTACCCTTACGTTTTCCCCGTGTCTTAGCTGGTAAGATTCCGAGAGCGGAATCGTTCTTAAGGTGTGTAGGATGTAACGACCGGTTTTAGCATTGCGTAGTTTGTCTTCCCTCTTGTTGTATATCCTTCTTCGTATCCGTAGTTTAGTCGTGACGGACAACGTACCCGTACCTGTACCCGTATTCTTTTCTTTCCATACTTATTATTATTATTATTATTATTATCCGTTAAATACTTATTTGCAAATATCTTTGTATAATTGTTTTAACTTTCAAATTCAAATTCAAAATCTCAAAATATATTTTCAAAACATTTAGAATTCAAATGCAGTTTCCGTATTAGTCCCATTTAAACCGATTTGATTAGCTCTTAATTTCAATTCTAATTAAACCTATTAGATCCTATTAATAGAATTTCAAAATCCCTTCCCATTATAACCTAGCCCACTTGTAATAGCCTCTAGCCATTTTGACCATGACCGAACCAAGTATCACCCACACAGCACTTTAGTAAACAAAGAAAAAGAGCTAATCTAAGACCTAACTTTGTACTGCCATGTCAACCCTATAGACTAAGCTCAGCTCCCCTACACTTCTTTATAAATCAAACGAATAGAAAATAAACACCATTAATCTCTTTCACGCACTGACCCTCACCCTATAGGAACTCTAGAAACCCCTAGGATCCCACGTGCTGGCTTTCAACAACTTTTTCTATTCTAAGCTATGACACAGCACCCCAATTCCCATATATTTTTAAACCTGGGCCTTTCTATTTCCCCTAACGTGCTCTGCCTTATCACCTATTATAAAAAAACCCTAGAGAAGCTAGGGCAATCTCTAACCAGTCGCCCATATACCTCTCCCATCTCCACGCGAAGGCAACAACCCACGCCCAGCAACAAACTCGCGACCACCTTCATCCACCGCCTGAACCCGGAGCCTCCACCCTCACGCCAGCCATCGTGACCCTAGCCTCCCCCTATTTCGCAACACCCACGGCCAGCCCAACACCCCGGCTCCTCCCCTCTCCTCTACCACCCACGGCCTCTCCTCCCACAGCCGCAGCCCTCCTCGCCTCCATCTCACGGCCAAGCGACAAAACAACTTCATCCCGCTCACGGCAAAGCCCCAGGCCACGGCCTCCCTCCCCCACAGCCCATACATAGCTCACGGCCCACTGCCATCGTTTTCTTCACGCCATCAAGCCACCACCCGCAGCCAAACTCCTCCCTTCCTCTCTTCCTCACAAGTACAGGCCGTAGCCCCCTCTTCTTCCTCTCCTTCACGCCCTGAGACACCCCCACAGCCCACCGGCACCACCATCCATGCACGGGAGTCTCCGACAGCCCGTACACTCGTTCAACCGCTCAGATCTGACGTCGACAGCCCCCGGAGCTCGCGGACAACCACTGTCCGTCGCCTACTCGCTGCCGCAACAAGTTCGGAGAGTGGACGTCGAAGTTTCAGCACCGTACGCATCGTCGTTGCTCATGGTCATCATCCGATCCCTCGCTACACTTCAGGTTGGTAGATCTACCCCTATAACTCTTAACCCCCACCGTAAAGTAGAGAAACTTAATAAAACTGGGTGATTAGACGTCGTAGGAGTACTTTTGCAAATCTGTCCTGAACAAGAAACGTGAATTCTGATTGTATGTTCTACCAAAACAGTGAACCAAACCTTCCGTAGCGTAGTACTCGTCGAGACGATTCCAACGACACCAAGAACGTCGAAAACAGGCAAGTATTTGATTTTATATGATTTTTGGAAGTTTTGACACTTTTGCGCCATCTAAAAGTATTGATGTATAACTCAAAAACTAGGCATGAAATGACGTAGCAAAGTGACACCTTAATGACTAGAACAAAATTTGGGATCCAACGGTATATCATACGATATATCCCTAATTTAAACACCAAGAGAAAAAAATCATTTCTGTAGCAAGTTGAACAAAAAGGACGTATTCGTCATTATTTAAAATTACAGAAACGATCGTTCGACCCGTTTTCACTTTGTAGAACTGTCACCATAAAACTTTAATATTGTTAACAGTAAAATTCAGTGAGTCCTGACATGTCTAACATTATGGACATCGTGAAATCGTGCGCCTCGAAGGCGGTATCGTGATAGCGTGATGTCGTGTGAGTCGACTAGGCCGGCTCGTGTTCCGGCAAACTTTTGGGTGGGGTTAGGGTTGAGCGGCCACTAGGCGTATGAAAGGTACTCTCCTCAAGAGCACCACCCGCATGCGGTGGGTTAGCATCAATCACGGTAAGCCCCCGTGAGAGAAACGACCTTCTCATCACGACCTACAGGCATGAACCCTAGATTAGAATGCTAACTCCTGACATGAAAACTTGCAATGCTAACTTGGTCATCTTGAAAATTGAAATGCTATTGAACTCCGAGAAATCTTAACCATAATCTTGCAATCGTCTAGAACTGCATGCTAGGATTGTTCGTTTCCGTTTCTATGAATTGCTAAATGTTAAATTGCTGCAGTCACTCTTCTTAAATTATTAATGTTTCCAAAATTCATATATCTGTCATATACTTCGCCTTGGGATGCTAACTTTTTCTTGCAGACCCCTAGCTGACATACATTCATGTTTGTGGATGTATGTCAGGTTCAGAGCTTGAGTACCCGGAGGACCCATACGAGACGCCTGACTTGGAGAGCCAGAGTTCGCCGTAGACGCCGAGCCGCTTCTGCGGAAGACTAAAGCCCCTTTCCGCCACTACTCTGAGTTTTAGTTTTAGTACCTTGTAGTAGGATTAGTGTTTTGTTGTAGTCTTCTTTTTGGCCCTGCTGAGGCTTGTTGATTAATTTCATGTACGAACTATTTAACTCTGGTTGTGGCTTTATTTTTCTGAAATGTTTCTGATTGTTCTGATACGCAAATGCAAGAACCTCATCTGTGTTTTTAATCACAGACGCTTATTGAACTCGAGCTTCACCGCTCCAGTTCAAGCGGACCTCGTAACGCTCTCGCTTCCGGTGTCTTTTGGGAAGCGGGGCGTTACAGAATAGGAGCGGTAGGAGGCGGCTGTGTAGGTGGGAGGTGGGCTAGGTGGCGGGGAGTTCGCCGTAGCGGAAGAGGAGCCAGGATCACCTGATTTCTTCCGCTTGGAAGCGGGCTCCCGGGTGCGTGGCCTAAGGCGAGACGGCATGTGTGCCGCGAGACGTGCCCACCTAAATAAGAAAAAAATGCGACGTGCTATATAATAAATAGGGAACGAGTGTACCCGAGCACAATGCGAGAGCAAAATCTGAAATGTGTGAAGAAACGCCTCCTCCGCGAAGCTCCGGGTGCGTCCAGAACCTCCCCCAAGCTCCCCCAAACTAGCCTGAAAAGCAAACAATAAAATCAGCGACGAATATCAATAAACGTGGGGAAGATGGGGATTAATAGATACATATATAAGTTAATTTGAATTTGGGGCAAAATGGGCGTACGAAATGGGAGAATGGAGAAGAAATTCGAATTTCGGGGCGACATGGGGGAGACCGGCGGCGGGGAAGGCGACGCCGACGACGGTCGGCAGTGGGGCAACGTCGGCGACGGTCGGCGGTGGGTCGTCGGCCGGCGGCAGCGAGGGATCGGGCGAGGGAAGAAGTGGATTCGGTCGCTGGGAGTCGAAGGGGTAGCGAACGAGTGCGAGGGAATTTGGGGGTTTTTGCGTTTCAAAATTCGCGCTGCGCCCGCAGCACTTATATAGGAATGTTACGACTCGGCCGAGTGAAGCGATCACTCGGTCGAGTGAAGCGTTCACTCGGTCGAGTGGGAATATGTAATGAAATTTCGAAATATCTTCCACATGTTACGACTCGGGCGAGTGACATTTCCCACTCGGTCGAATGGACAAGTTCCACTCTGTCGAGTGGCAAGGCCACTCAGCAATTTTAAAAGTGTGGAGGGTATCTGATTCACTCGAACGAGTGACAAGTCACTCACCCGAGTGGTAAGTTATGCTCTAAAATCACAGAAAATAACAGAGAGTTGGTCAGTAGGAACTTCCCTGATCTGTACTCCACTCGGCCGAGTGGAGTCTTTGTTCGGCCGAGTGACATATGTCACTCGGCCGAGTGGCATCCTGTTTTCTGCAACGGCTCTCTGTTTTCGCCCTATTCTCTGTTTTTCTTCCTCCCGTCAGTCTCTACCTTCTCCCGGGGCCTGAGCGCGTTCTTGGGGCGCTCTCCCATGCCTTAGTCATCCTCCATATGAATGATCTCTCGTTCTCCATCTCCTGTCATTAAAAATAGAGCCTGTTGTCACGATCTTTGTAGACGCTAGACTCTAAACACCAAGAAAAATCTAAAATAGAAATAAAAATCAACTAAAAATGATATAAAACCGTCGGGTTGCCTCCCGACAAGTGCTCGTTTAAGGTCATGAGCTCGACCCCTTATGATTTTCGTTTAGTGCGTGATATTGGGCGCATGCGAGATGCGCCTGTCAAATTTGCCGGGAAGGCCACTTGGATTTGGTTGTTGATGCTCGTGGGCTTTCCTCGGCATCCCCTCATCATGGATAGAGTTGGGGGATAAGTCCCCCAAGCTTGAGCTAGCACCAATCTTCTTCTTCACCGGTGACACCGATCGTCTATCCGGAGGAGCTTTCTTTGAGTTGTTGGCCATGTAGAGCTTACATAGCTCCATAATCCTAGCAACATCAGTGTCGTCTTCTTTTTCATCGGCCATAGAGCTATCCGGGGGGTCCTCCAACTTCTCTCCAATGCTAGAAGTTTGGCCTTCTTCAAGGCGGTCATCATGGAGAGTGCCAATAGAATGTGGAATGACTTCATCGATTACCTCGTCAAGGACGTTCACATTGCCCAACTCCTCTTGATAGGGCATATGCTTCATAGCTTTAGGAATATGGAACTCAACCTCGATGTTTCCAACATTCAAAGATAAAGTACCCTCTCTCACGTCGACTATCATGCCGGCGGTGGCTAAGAAGGGGCATCCGAGTATAAGTGAAGTGTTGCCCTCCTCCTTGATGTCCATAATGACGAAGTCACACGGTAAGCATATTCCTCCCGGTACTTGGAGCGGTATGTCCTCCGCAATCCCTACCGGCCTAGTAACCCGACCATCCGCAAGTAGTATTCTCATGTCCGTTGGCTTCAAGTCGGTCCCCGTATTCAATTTCCGAAACATGCTAAGGGGAATTAGGCTTACACTCACTACAAAAAAGTGAGTTTCTTGTGACCAAACTTAGTGTCGACTTAAATTTGTTGACACTAAAAGTATACTTTTAGTGTCGGTAGAAGAAAGTCGACATTAGAAAAGCCATTTTTTGGATTCCTACATATTTGCCGACACCAGAGCTCATATCTTGTGTCGATATTAAGTTGTCGACACAAGATGATAAATTGTCGACACTAGTAGGTGATTTTCTTGTGTCGGCTGCAGATGTCGACACTAAAATGCATACTTTCTAAGGTCGACCTTGGTGGTCGACACTAGAACGTATACTTTCTATGGTCAGCCTTGTTGGTCGACACTACAACGTATAATTTCTGGGGTCAACCTTGGTGGTCGACACTAGAACGTATACTTTTTGGGATCAACCTTGGTGGTCGAATCACGTTTCGTTATTTTTTATTAGAAACGATTAGTTAATTTTTATTATCTTTTAAATAGATAAATAAATTAAATGAGGTACAATGAATCTCAGTTGGCGAGATATAGAAATTTTTAGATGAGGAGCAAAATTTTTTGCACCGTGTGTATTATCTTTTAAATGAGGTATTATCTTTAGAATGACCCCTCACTACAACAAAACTAGTCATTTACAACTTTCATGGGAAAACGTTTCTATTTTGGTAGTTGTAATAAATATTTGCCACAACTATTTTTCTTTGAAAGTTGTAAAAAATATTTATTACCACTTTTTGTGCGAATAGTTGTAAAAAATGGATTTTACAATTTTTTTTCGTGAATAATTGTAAATGTTAATTTTGACATCACAACTTTTTTTTTATTCAGAAAGTTGTAAAAAATGTTTATTACAACTTTTTTTCATGAATGGTTGTAAAAAATAGTTTTACAACTTTTATTTCGAATAGTTGTAAAAGTTTAATGGCTAATTTGTAATTAAGTGGCCGATGTAGTCAGCAATTAGGTCTGTGCGAAATGTTCTTCCCTCGTTTTGTTTTCATTCCCAAAAATTTCCCCCCGTTTTGTTCTCATTCCCAAAATTTTCCCTCCGTTTTTTAGTCACCCGCTCAGTGATTTCACGCCTAATTCTATTCCCCGTAAGCTCCAATTATAGTTGAATCCCCCATGATCAACCAGCTCGGTGCAGAAATCAGACGCTCTCCACATCGGCTGCTACGAGATCGTCATGATCCTTGGCCATGTGACCTTCGCCAAGGTCTACCATGCTCAGACATTAGTGCATCTTGCGTCGATTTATGACCTTTGTATCTTTTAAATTTCGAGTTGAATCTACTTTTGGTACGAACCTCCGCTTTCTCTCTTCTCTTTTATTTTTCCTATTTTGAAAGAGATCATCATCATCTACTTGTTCCCAGTCCAAAGATGGCGTTCTCAACCCTAGGTTCCGATCAGCAGCCGCCATGGCCGGATGGGATGAAGAAGCCCTTCCTCGTGCTAGCCTCGTCGTCGAGGACACGCCCATCAGAGAATCCCGGCACAAGAAATGCCCAAACCACCACCACATCAAGTCTCCAGCAACATCCAACTCCAGCAGGTCGATAGCCATAAAAAAGTCCTCCCTTTTTCTGTTCTCGTTCCTTTTTGTTGAGATTCTCAACATGTGTCCCCTAGGTTTTGCGCAGGAAACAGAGGGGGAAGCGGCAGCCACCCGATTGGACGTCGGCCGTAGTTCTTTGCCTTGATGATGGGGAAGAGACGGTTAACAAAGGTATTTGAACTTTGGATTCTTTTAGTTTCTAATTCCGCAATTTATGTTCTTTACTTTTTAAACTGTAGATGTTGATGTAAAGTAACAAGTAGTAGTTGAGGATGTGAGTGATGAAATTCAGAGAATCTTAAGGCGATGGTTTTAAGGGTGTCCGAGATGTCGGATCGGATCTCGCAATCTGCGATCTTGAAGGTGAGATCGATGCTGAAGATTAGATTTTTGATGCTTTGTTAATTGTTGTTGTTCCATTTAGATGTAAGGTTGAGTTTATTCCAGATTTAGTAAGCAGTTGGTAGAATGGAGTTCGATAAAAATGCTATCTTTTAATCACGAGCTGTATTGGGGCTGATTTTGACCATTGCAACTGTTTATTAAGAGATTAAGAACTAACTAAATAACAGAAGAGCCAACACTTTCTTTCTTTTTCCTCCCCTAGTCTGGTCCTGTCTTTATGCATAATACTCTAGGGATATAAACTTTTCCCTAGACTTTTATGTTTAGTTATTGCATTGTATATTTTAAGTATCTGTATGATAAAGGCTTGATAGTTTAGTTGTGGAGGTGGTGGTTGCAGTTTTCAGAATGCTGATACTATCTTACTCTCTACCTTGCATTCATGGTAGTTTACTAATGATTTGGCCTTGATGACTGCCTTCATGTATCTGTTGATGGATCTTCTGAGTCTAAAAATAAATAGCTTTGGACACTATTATTTTATAATTTTGAGTTTATTGGCTGCAGTGGACGAGTCAAAATTCCTGATTTTTTTGATGATTTATGGGTTAGGATACTGTCGTCTCTCGAAAAAAGTTTGTTATTTTTCCCAAGCATTGAAATATTCATGTGTTTAGCACAAGTCTTTGCAGTCTTTTTAATTCAGGGTTATATTCCCATTTATGTGATGTACTGCGTGAGAAAATTTTGACTTTTTGCTTAAACCATTTTACTATTTTGGATTGTTCTATAACCATATTCTAACATGATACGAGATACAAATTTGGTTGCTTTGCTGACTTTTAAAAGCTTCTAACAGTGAATTATTTTCTTTTATCCTATTTATTCTGTTCCATCTCTTCTCACTGAATGCATATATCTATATAGTCATGTTTTCTTATGACTTCATTTTGCCAGAAAATAAAACACAGAAGACCATTTTCAAATAAGTATTTCATTTTATAGGTAACCTTCAAAGTTCCAATACTTGGTATTTTTTACATTTCCATTCAACTTTGCCTAAGTTTTAGGATCTAAGCATTTCAAATTTAGTTATCCGTAGGATAATATTTACTAGGACAAAGTAGTGGATAGAGTGGTGGCATGTGTATTATCTTTTAAATAGATAAATAAATTAAATGAGGTACAATGAATTGTCAAGAAAAGATAAGTCTCTTATATGTATCTGATATAGGTTATCCTTAGACCTAAGAGATCCATGGTAGATCTCATGATGAATGGGTGTGCTTTGATACTCACCAATGCAAAGAGATTAGTTATCAAATGACTAAAGAGCTGAGTTTACTCATGTTGCAAACGAAAACTGTTCTTTATTGAGACCTGAAAATCACGTTGCCTTTAGAAAATGTCACATTATGGGTCCTGCACCTGGAGCCACGTACGTCAAGTTGGATGGTTCCAAATATATTTTTGCACACTCATCATTTTTAATGAGACTACCATCTCTCAGATTTTTTAAGATTTGGTACCTATCCAGAACTCGAAAATCATGTCCCCTTTTGAAAATGCCACATTACGGGTTCCATATCGGGGGGCTACGATCTCGGATAGGGATACTCTGAATACATTTTTCACACGTGCAATATTTGTGCCAACAGTCCCACTTAGTTAGATTATGATGCCTTATCCAACAAGCCACATTACATGTATTGCACCGTGAGCTCTGGGCCTTTGATCCTTGTGCTCCAAATAAGCCTGCAATATCAGATTAATGAGAGTCTGTTCTTTGCCCGATCCCAAAATCACGCATTATTTTGCAAATTGCTTTCTTTCGGTCCTGCACCGGGAGCTCCGAACCAGTGCCAAACATGTTTTTGCACTCTCTCATCAGGGCCACTGACTCCAAGTTAGATTACGGATGTTCTACACTTCGTAGGGATATGAAAATCCGCCGCCTTTTGAAAATGCCACCTTATGGGTACCGCACACGAAGATATGGATGTATGATTGTGGTGCCTGGAATATGTTCTCGAAAATAAAAGTAAAGGGTTAACACACTCCCTCTTCATTAAATTCTCTTCTTTTTATTATAGGACCCTAGGCGAGCATTATGCCTGGTGGTTCTTTATGGTATGGTTAATTGCATGCGCATATACTTTCCATCAGGCTAAAAGCTATTTCCTGCCAGGTCCAACTCATCATTGCCATTTGCTACTCTGTATGTTTGCTTACTTTCATGCTTTGGCAGAACATGCCCCGTTATATAAATTTTGCATCATTTTCAATCGGTACTGTCTATCTTGCTTGCATATGGCTGGTTATTATCACATTTTGCATCAGTTTACCGCATGTATGAGCATTCTAATTTTATGCTAAGAAGCTTACAAATCAAAAAATGTTGTATAGTGATCTTCTGATCTTTTTTCCCGAGAGAAATTGACCCTCTAATCTTTTGGCAGTTTCTGCAATTTGGGGCGAAAGAGAAGGGGACTGAAGTTACTTTCAGTTGTGAGGTACATTTTTAATAGAAATATTTTTTCAAGGTGCAATGTTTATGTTTCTTATTCTTATATATGGATTTTATAGGTAATTTCTCACCAAAAAATTATGGAGATCATAGATTCAACATGGAAAAAAAGGGGATGAAAAAGTTGTATCATATAGAAGGAACTCATTTAACGTAGTGATAAACTTTGAAACTGCTAATAAATTCTGAAATTTCATGTAAAAATGTTTCTCACTGAAGAAACCCATAGAATCAGCTCATCCTTGTTTTTATGCATATGAAGAATAACAGTCATCATTTATTTGATTTTTTAACTATCTGAGATAATTAAACTACCAATATATCTGCTACAAGAGAAGTAATCATAATCTATTAAGTTAGACCATCTATTCTCCGAGGAAGTATGAAACAACAATCAAATGCAATATGTGAATTATCCACTATTCTGTTTAACAATTCAAATGGCAAGAATATTGTAGATTATCTGATCAACTAAAGGATGTATTTGAACAATCCAGATGGTAACATGTGAGAATGTTGTGAGGATACTGTGGAACATCTGATAGCATCTGAGTAATCCACTCTTTCTTGTAGCATCTGAGTAATCCACTCTTTCTTGAAACAATCCTGATGGCAATAATATTGTAGATTAAATGATAAAACTGCAAGGCAAACATTATGTTCAGCCCTCACTCAATTAGGCAATACAGATAATTTTGTACATTACACCTGCATATATGTCTATAAGCATGTTTAAGTGCACGTACACACGCACGCACGTGCATGTAATTGTATGTGTGTGTGTGACATTTGTCTATGGGTTACATGCCAAATAAATGTGATGTAATGTGATTTATGGGTTACATGCCAAATAATTGTATGTGTATGTCTGTACATTTGTCTATGTGATGTCAAATGTGTATGTGTGCATGTAATGTGATGTCAGAAGAAGTTGGTGTATATAAGACCAAGCCCATGACAATATTCAGTCGCACCAGGATTTCTGGCATTGAATCTACAACATAATATGAAGTGAGCAAGAAAGGATGGAGCTATAAATGAGAATCAATGGTAACAACAGAAGCAACGCCTTTATTTGAATTATTGGGGCAGGCTACATTCATAAATCCTTTCTTCCATTAGTATCTGTTAAGGGACATATCATGCATTAAATCAAGCACTGTCAGTTGTTCTTCATTGTCTCCTTCAAGAGAGAGGTCTTTCTTTAGTCCTCTTTGGTCCAGTAACTATGATCCTATTTCTTGCTAGCTCATGCACTTATTGGCATCCCTTGCATGTGTCCAAAACATCTTTAACCTGCCCTTTCTAATTCTGTCTTCATTAGGATTTACCGTTAACTTATTATAAATGTAGTGTTAACTTATTATAATGTAATAATCTCTTATCCTATTTTTTAGTTAGTGCAGCTCATCTGACTCGGCATTTACATTTCTAGTACACTCATTTTTCTAAACATGCTTATTGTTTTACTTTACTTAAACCACCCAACATTCTATCCAATAGTGGTGCTTGTCTTACAATCATCCACAGATAACAAAAAATAGATTAGGAGAAATTGTAAAACGTTAGTAACTAATGTTAAGTGAATGTTTCTTTTCTACCTTTTCAGCTCTGTTTCTGCATTTACAGGAAACGACTGTGTGAATTTTTGAGGCCATATTGGGTCGATTTATGCTCCATTTACCAAGGTTTGAAATCATGATTTCTATCTTGGTTTCTACGAGTCATTCATAATATCAGTGTCAAAAGTATCACCTGATCTGTATTAGAAGTATAGGACAATATGTATAGCATGGGTTTTGTTTATCTCCATCACCAGGGGTCCAGGACATCATCCTGTCTTTCTTTAACCAACTCTATCAAGCATCAATATGTCAATATTATGAGATATGTTATCTAAACCAATCAGCTTAGTGTTAGTTTACTTTCGTTTTAGACTTTGATGTCTTAGACTCATACGGTGACTGAAACAACCATGGAATATACTTATCTTGGCAAAATTTGAAGAGTTGCCCACTCTTGATGAAAAGGGCTCAACCCTTACAAATCTGATTAAGAAAGACCAGTACATATCAATTTCAACCTATTTTTGAACCATGATTGTGACTGTTAAATGCGGTTCTTTCAAGCTTGATATGGAATGAGTCTTCAATTTTTGATGCCTTAAACATTGAATCTTCTTTTACATTAGTAGTTGTAGTTAATATTGGGGGGGTATCTGCTTGTTTTGGATATACCGCATTTGTGTGCTATAATATGGACGTTTTTTTTGAAACCATGCCATTTACTTGTTGAATTTATTTTTCAAAAATAAATTCAAAAAATGATGACATTTTATGGAACTTTGGCATATAAGCATTATCTTCTATGTTTTACAACCATAATCCAAAGCAAGGAATGCTGCTTTGGCTGTAACTATTTGGTTTCGGTTTCAAAGGGGGACGCTACGAAATTGTTGCTTTTGTTGCTGAAACTCGGTTGCGGCTGATTTTAATCGGTTTAGGCTAATTCCGTTGCATATATCAATATTTATGAGGGTGTTATTGCTGCAGGGCTTGAGGCAATATCGCAGGTGAAGAACCAATAGAGCTATTCGTAGAACCATGCACAATCAATGCGCTCGATATTGATCCCCAAATCCATCTGTAAGTGAAATTTTTTTTGCCTGATATGTAAGCTGAGTATGTAATTAATGATTATCAGAAAATGGTCAAATAAATTAAAACTCCCTGATGCTTATTACCTTTATTAATGCTACCACCCCGTCATACAAAATCAAATATGAAGTGCTTTGGAGGAACTCTGCAAAATTCTATAGGTACTAAAAAATATGTATAGGTTGTTTGAATAAGATGTTGGTTAGTAGCCTTTTAACCATCTGTTTAATGTATCAGTAATATGTTTATTAAACTTTGTATTCAATTAATGGCGTTGACTTCTGAATGCCAATAGTTTGCATAGTAATGGTTGGTGTTGGTTTCTTGGTCCGCAATCAGCAATGTTACTAGAGGCAGAAGACATGGACACTGCAGGGATGATGCGAATAGAAAAAAGACATTGGCTATAAGGATAAATGGAACTGAGGTGAAGGAAGATATCTAACTAAACATTGAATGGATGAACCTTCATGCAGTAATATCTAGAAAAAAAGTTGTGAATAAATCCAGTTCTCATATGCAAGATGCCTATTATATCACATATTCAGTATGAGAGAGACTATTCCTTTCAAACTTGGGGTGTGACATACTCCTTCCATTTAGGGTGTGATGTTGGGGTGCCACATGGACTGAGGGGGTTAAAAGGCTAGTGTTATGCCTAATATGTACCTTCTTCTGAACTTGAAGCTGAAACTGATATTGTCTAATATATAATCACCTAATATTCGATCTTAAAGCAAGTGCTCACACTTGAGATCTTGGGGAATCTGCATTGTGAATAGATCTGGAAAAGGCTTTTCTGATTTTTTTGTACGGTTTTGTTATTTTCATTATAATGTGGGAGTATGCTCAGGCTGTATTGGTAAGTTGTTGTTAGTTCTTTTACTTTCTGTTTCTAAAACGACCCTTTGCCTTGACGTATATTAGGTAATGTTATGTGCACATTTATTACTTGAGGTATATATATGTTATCTTACTATTGTATATATATTGGAATTGTGTAGGTTATATCTGAAAAAATGCCATAAATCAAAGTAAACAAGAAATCAAAAACATTGGAGGGACTAAAAGTGCAGCTTGCTACCGCTACGATCTGGTATCTAATTAAGCATATACTACATTTATTTCTAACTTCATTTCATATGGAAATAATTATTATGTTTTTTGTGAATAGACTAAGACAAATGGTGTGGCACCATCAGATGGAGATATGTTTATCTATTTGCATTCATGCTCCAATAATGTGGCATTTGATTCAAAAGCGAAGGAGTTGATTGAATGTCAAGAAATATTTCGAACTTTAGTTGTCTATTTCTTTTCTATGCATATCATCAGGATTATGATTGCTGGTCTAAAATGCAGGATGAACTGCGTGCGGTGGCAACAAAAAAGAATGGAGGAATCCTACCCACGTCTATAGATGATGCTACATACAATCAGGTGATGCCTCCACAACATAGTGGTCATCAACGTTCTTATGGTCCTGGTGTGACAACAAAGACTCGTTTTGGTTCTACTTCTATACAATCCAGTGGAACTACATCCTCTCAAATCATATCCATGCAAATGCAATTAGAGGAATATTGTCAACGAGAACTTGCAAGAGAGGAGGAACATGTGCAAAGAGATGATGAATATTGTCGAAAGAGGAGGAACAGAAGAAAAGAGATGATGAATATAGGCGAAGAGAGGATGAACAACAGAGAAGAGAGGAGGAATATAGGCAAAGAGATGAAGAACAAAAACAAATTATAGGGGAGAATCGAAAACGGGATTTAGTAAGGGATCTACAAATGCAACAACTTCGCGACATGGTACTAGAACTCCACCGCGAGGTACATATTTAATATTTATATTCCATATTTACTGTTTTTGACATGTTACTAGAACTCTTATAATAACATGTGTGTTCTTTAACTTATTTTTATATACTTTGTTTGTTTGTAGGGTTAGAGTTATAGAGGATTTGAATATACTTTTTGGTATATATGCTTAACAAGAGGATGCTCCAGAGGACTTGAAGATACTTTTTGGTGATATAATGGCAAGAAGAGATGATACATTAAAGGTTGAAGATACTTTTTGGTGAATACAAGGGCAAGAAGATACTTTTTGGTGAATGCTTGTATTTTTTTTTGAAAAATAATGTTGGAACTATTTTGATTAAGAGAATGTTTGTATAATGCAAGTGATGAATACTCCCTACTTTCATTTATCCATTTTATTGTATCATTTTTATTTATGAACATGGATTTGAAAAAAATATGAATTTGAAATTGCCTAGCTTCGGAAATTAGCTTTTGCGTAAATAGGTTTTTTGTGTCGACAAACTGTGAACTAGTGTCAATAATCAATTATCTCGAATCTATTTTTTGTGTCAGTTTTTGTGGACACTAGATGGCGTATGCTCTAGTGTCGATTTATTCCCACACAAGAATACTTGTTCTAGTGTCGAATTGTTACATCACTATAACCTTACTCTAATGTCGACTTATTTCGTCACTAGAACCTTACTCTAGTGTCGACTTGTTCTGTCACTAGAACTTAACTCTAGTGTCGACTTATTTCGACACTAGAACAATACTCTAGTGTCGACATTATCTGTCACTAGAATGTTACTCTAGTGTCGACTTAATCTGTCACAAAAACCTACGTTGTTGTGTCGATCCCAATGTCGACACTAAAGCCCGGTTTTACTTCTAGAGACGCCCCTTTAGGTGACGGTCCGTCACTAGAAAAAAATCGACACTAGAACCCTTTAGTGTCGGTTTTTTACCCTTTTAGTGTCGAAATTGTTGGACACTAGAAACGCTTATTTTTGTAGTGACTTGCTCCCAAGTCTACCAACACCTTTTGTAGTGGGACTCCTCCAAGTGTGCATGGTATGCGAAAGCTTCCGGAATCCTTGAATTTAGTAGGATCCTTCTCCCTCCGGGTGAACCAAGTTCCTTGCTCGGCTAGCATTATTTTCTCCTTCCTTTTCTTTCCCGATATTAAGTCCTTCAAGAACTTGGCATATGACGGGATCTCCACAATAGCATCCAAGAAAGGTATATTGAGGCTAACTCCCCTCAAGTATTCAAGGAACTTGGCGAGACGCTTCTCAATTTTAGCTCTCGCCAACCGTTGCAGAAAGGGCACAGGTGACATGTATGTGCGCTCCTCATTAGGCTTCTTAATTTCAGAATTTCCACCTTCTTGCGGCTCGTTTGTGCTCTCCTCTTCAATAGCCGGCTCTTTGTCGTCCAAAATCTCTACCACGGGCTCCTTGGTTTGGACCATGGCGGGAGTGGTATCCTTCCCGCCTCTAGTAGGAACCACCACCACCGCATTGATGTGGCCGGTATTGCTCCGTGAATTGGGCTCCGGTTGAGCCGGCAATTGTTGAGTGTTTTTGTTAAGCAACGCAAGTTGCTCTCTAAGTTGCGCAACGACGGTATTAAGCGAGTCTTGTTGCACCGCCAACCTAGCATTTATTTTTCTTTGCTCCGTCATAAATTCATCCACCCTAGCTTCATGATCTGATCTCGGCTGTGCTTGTGGTGGGTTCGGAGCTCTCCAACCTTGATTATAACCTGACGGCCTATATGGTCCCGCTTGTTGCCTAGGCGGGTAGTTTTGTTGTGGCGGCCCCCTCGGTTGGTATTGAGGTTGTGAAGGTGGAGGTCTAGCTTGAGGTTGTTGCGGTGGCGGTGGGTTTAGAGCTCCGTCATTATTAGCATACGAGAAGCCCGGATGATTCCTCATGGCCGGGTTGGCCCAATAACCGGAGTTGCCCGCAACGTATTGCACTTGTTCCAAGGTTCCTTCTCCATGCTCTCCTCCCACGAACGTAGCTTGAGATTGGTCTTGCCAATCGTTCATATTGCCTCCTGGCGTAGATGTGGCGGTAGTTCCATGCGGCTCGGTGATATACTTCTCCAATCTCTCCACGACCTTGTGGAGAGAATCAAACTTATTGGAAAGCTCCGCAACGGCCTTGGACTCATATATGCTTGTTGGCTTCAAGGAGGATGTAGAAGTTCCTCGCTCGTCGTCCCACTGTTGATTATTAGAGGCCATCTCTTCTAATAGGGCTGTAGCCTCATCCGGCGTCTTGGATAGAATGGCTCCGTTGGCGGTTGCATCTACAATTTTCTTAGTGCCCGGTTGGAGTCCACTATAAAAGCTGTGTACTAGTTCCCATGCTTTGATGCTGTGATGGGGGCACTGATGCTGAAGGTCTTTAAAGCGCTCACATGCCTCGTATAGGGTCTCATGCGGTCCTTGCTTGAAGGACATGAGTGCACTCCTTATCTTCACTATCTTAGATGGCGGGTAGAATTTGTCAACAAAAGCACTAGCCAACTCATCCCAAGTAGTGAATATCCCTTCCGCTTGCGTCCTCAACCAATATAGAGCTTTGTCTCTGAGGGTAAAGGGGAATAGTCGCAATCGGATAGCATCGACGGAAACTCCCGGCATTTGAAAGGTGGCGCACTTGGACAAGAATAGCCGAAGGTGATAATGTGGATTCTCATGGGAGTTCCCATGGAATAGGTCTTGTTGCATTAAGACCACTAATCCCGTCTTGAGCTCAAAATTCTTATCTGCCGCCAACTCCGGCATAGCGATGGAAGAAGTGGTGGAAGAAGTCTTAGGCCGAAGCCTATCTCTGATAGATATATTCCTCGCCATACGTGCCACTAATTCTTCCGGTGTCTCCGATCGGTTCATACAACCGTCCTCTATGTTGAGTCTCTTCTCGGCTCTGATCCTCCTCTCGGTACGCTCGATTTCCGGATCAAATATTATATCCTCTGGATTCGCTGTAGATCTCGTGTACATGCACAGAAAAATAGAGCTTCGATGGAATTGTTAGCACGATAGAGGAGTAAAAAGATTAAAATAATAAAACAAAAAGAAACAACTAAGTAAAGAAAATAAAACACTGTCGTCTCCCCGGCAATGGCGCCAAAAACTTGGTCGCTATTCGGATGTATACCCGAAATACGACTTGTAGTTTTACCGCAAGCGTACGGTGTAGCGACGAACGGGTATCGAACTCAGGGAGGACAAATGACCGTGTCTTACTCAAATCACCTAGCTATCAAGAGAACAAGAATAGTTGGGTGTAATAGTCACAATCGTTCAAGTATCGAGAAAATATCATTATAATAAAAAGCATCTAGGGATATGGAATCCCCACTACGGACTGTCTCTCATCCTTGTGATTCATAAATTTCATTGTTGCTAAGCTTGAATATAGGTGAACTAGTCGCAACTTAATGTAGAACCAAGCTCACGCTCTCGCGCTATTGCTGGTCTATAGCAAACCTAGGATAGGGCCCACTCTCGTGCAAACCCTAGCCTAAGCCGCTAGCGTGAAGAATGACAACATTATTCAATCGTATCCCGAGCCCACTCTCGTGCAAACTCGAGCTACGACCTAGGTTGTAATAGTTCTTATTCGTCCAGTCTCTTGCAAACGAATATTAGTATAGATTCACAATTAAAAATCCTAGCTTTGGTCCAATCTCTTGCAAACCAAATCTAGAGAAATCCAATTGTCAGTCTAAATCGAATATCTAGGCCTTCCTATCAATTGGGATCCAATCTCTTGCAAATCCCAATCGATATGAATTCCTAGCTACTCGTAATCAATCAATCACAACCTAGCCCTAATCAATTCTAGCAATAAATCTACAAATTCATCACAATTCAGAGATAGGGCCCATATGGTTCATCCCCATGCCCTAGAACGACGGCACTACTCACTAGAAATCATGCAAATATCAGAAAAATCAATAATAAACGCGACAGAATTCATTGCAAAAGAGAAATAATGCATAAAAATTGAGTTTTTAACAAGAATAGATAAACCAATGTAGATGCCGACGATCTCCAGCTGAGATTTCTCGAAGAGTAGCCGTCAAAAAATCCTAAAAGAAAGTCCAAAAATTAACGTTCAAAAGCCTCCTAAACTAGGGAAAAACTGGGTTTAAATACACTCTAAAATCGTCCAAAAAATCGTGACCAAACTGCCCCTGCGCAGCCCATAAATCGCAACCCTAACAGCAGGCGGAGAGGGTCACTCGGCCGAGTGACAAACCCTGTATAAAAACAGTAACTTCGGGGGTTTCAGGGTCTGTCTTCGGGGGGTGGCTCGGCCGAGTGGCTTTCTTCATTCGGCCGAGTGAGCATTCATACTCGGCTGAGTAGGCCTCCTCAGGATCTCTGAAAATTCCAGTAACTTGGCCTTTCTCTGGACGAAATTCCCTGTACCACTCGGGCGAGTGAACTTTCTCACTCGGCCGAGTGGGCTTCATTCGTTCGGTCGAGTATATGCTGAAAACCATCGTGTGCGTATCCGTTCTGTTCGGCCGAGTAGGGCTTCTTGCTCGGCCGAGTGAGTAGTCTACTCGGCCGAGTGAGGTGCTGTTGAGCTCATTCTTCCTTCTTTTCGCCTCCTCGTCGCTCCTATTGATTTCCTTCTTCTTCTGCTCATCCTCTATCGCTGATAAGTCCTTGAACGAGCTGTGGGTGACAGTCCTAAGCGCGTACAAATCCTTTGATCTCAAATTCGCTCCAGATCGCTCCATATTTCCTGAAATACGACAAAAACAAGAAATAGTGAAAATCATCGCAATATTGTCGAATAATCGTGAAAAACGCGATATAAGCGATCAAAACGACATGCAAACATGCAGAAAAAGATGTAAAATATGGAGTGATCAGATGGCCACCTATGACCATTGTACTCATAAAAATCAAGGATCTCATCTTAATTAAACAATCATCCCTTCATCTCAAATAAAACATGTTTCCTTATACTCATATGCATGTGATCTATTCCAAATGGTGTTAATGGTAAAAAAGGAACCCACTTATATGAAGATAGAATAATTTTTTTCGGCCTAATATACACTTGGGAAGTCCTAATCTTGCTAACAAATACTTCAAATGACAAAAAACACATTTAAATCACTCTTCGAAATCACAATCATGCTTCGAACCCAAACTAAAAAACCAAGTTACTTCTCAAAAAGTTCATTGATTTCAACATGCCATAGATGTACTCTGTTATTAGAACTCCAAGGATGTCATTAGAACATATATCATACTAATAATACAAATATAAAAATGTTAATGAAAGGTGACCAGCGCCCCGCTTGAGTCGCGGCGGCGCGGTGTCGTTTACCGCAAGTTTCACGGTTAGTGTAGGGTGCGGGAATATCGAACTCAGGGAGGCGAGGTTGTGCTTGGGTCAGGTAGGACCTAAATCACCCCGAGAGGCGAGCTAGCCCGAATCGGTGGATGGTTGTCACGAAAGGAAATGAAAGCGTATGAACAAAAAGAAAGTAAACACGGGACTTTGGTTTCCAACCCGACGAGAGACTCTCGCCGATACGGCCTACGGGTATGGATAGCGATCGAGATTAGGGTCTAATGGTGAGACGTTGCCTCTGGAAGTGGTACCAGCGTCCCATGGGCCCGATATTCCGGTCGGTGCCCAGGATGATACACCGGACTTCCCGGATTCGATCAGTGGGCACTCCCGTGTCCATTAACACTGATCGATCCCGGGAGCACTAAGTCCGCAACGATATCTCCCGACGTCTCATCCTGCCGCTCCCGCGTGCTAGGATTTGGCGTCTACGCTAAAGGCGTGAGCTATGGCTAGGGAGTCAACCGCCAAGTTTATTCCCCCTCGGCCCGACAGTCAAAGGCGGTCTTTTTCCCGCCGATGACAATGAAACGCCCCGCGTAACCGTTAGATTCCTACCCCCTATCGATTTCCTAACCCTATGGACGCATCGGGAAGAGCCCCTGAAGGGGTTTCCACCACAATCCCAGATTTGGGAACTAATCACAAAAATTCATGAAAAAGCAATCTAAATGAAATTTAACCGTTGAAATCATAATCGGACAATTGCAATGCGGAAGTAAAGGAGTAATAAAGACAATACTAAAAATTTAGAAAGATCTGAAAACTTACTTAAGAGTAACAATTACAGCCGTCACAAGGAAATAAAACAGTAAAAAATACAACAGCCCCCGTTTCTGGAACCCTGGGGGTTCTATATATAGATTTTCGCATCAACCGATCGGTTGACAAGTCAACCGATCGGTTGATCCGTTACAGATAAATTACAGAAAACGGCGAGTTTTCACCCGATCTCATGAACCGATCGGGTGAGTTCTTGAGCGACCGGTTGGATCTTGGAGCAGTCGGGTGAACCGGTCGGTTCGACGCCCGTGTCTTCAGCTCCTTTTCTCAGCTACAGATGAACCGATCGGGTGAGAGTCACCCAATCGGTTGGAATTCTGCTCGAAAAAACAGAGAACAGCCACCCGCAGAACCGGTCTGTGAACCGGTCGGGTGACTTCTTTGTGAGCTGCGGTAGAGACCGGGTGGTGCACGCGTGCATCACCCGATCGGTTGAAGATGATCAACCGACCGGGTGAGGGGCTGAAAGATGAATTCTTCGACGTTTGACCCCCTGGATCACGCGTGACTTCTCCCGTTGCTCCGGGGACTTGGGATATCATCGTAAAACGTCCCCTACGTGGTCGAACTCCTGCAATCATGGACAAACAAAGAAAAGTGAAAGAAAACGGGAAAATATACGAAAACGAATAAGAGACGGCGGAAAACACGGAGAAACACAAAAGAAAACGTGCGTGAATATATGAAATATAAGCGCACGTCAAAATCCCCCAAGCTGAACTCTTCCTCGTCCTCGAGGAAGACGAGTGAGAGTAGGAACTCGGAAGGGGAAAATGGAGAGGGAGAAAGAAAAAGAAAAGTCTAAACCCTAGATCGTCCATCAGAGCCACCAAAATCAGAAACGACACACTAAGCAAGCAAACGCCAAATCACACCACTAAAAATAGGAAAGCGATTCCAAATAAGTGTCGTGGGTCCACGCAGTGAAGCGCGAGTGAGCGTCGTCGTGTGCTAGCAAACGGTGGTGCTTTCTACGATGTGCTATGATGCTCGATATACACAAATCCAAGATATGACCCAAAATATCGATCCGAATTGAAATAAGCGGTGAATATAAGTTCAAGCATGCATGAGAAGAGTTAGAATAGAAGCGTATTATGCATCGGGACTCCACAACTAGGGTTAAGGAAGTCACGCCACTATAGCCTAGATACTAGCTAAAAAGTTCCGAAGCCAAGTGTTTTCGATAACGACGGGGGTTGAGATGATGTGGAGAAGAACACTCGGTGCAAATTCTCGCCTTCCCTTTATTCTTGGCAAGTATGAAAAAATATTCACACGGAAATTTTTTTGGGTTTTGGGTATTTGTATTTTTTTTTTTGGATTTTGGGCTATACAAGATTTTTCTTTTCTTTTCTTTTTGGGTTTTTCTTTTCTTTTCTCCCTTTTTTTTTGAATTTTTGGGATATTGGCTATACACATGTGTACTCTCCCAAGTGGGAGAACGGTACACGACGAGGGGATTTGCACCAAGTAAAACAAAAAAGAAGTCGAAATCTAAACACTTGGGCAAAGGAAACTAATCTCGCTAAATAGAGCGTAGGCTAAATGGGTTATCCTAGTCCTTAGTTGTGGAATCCCGACGAATGTGAATTGAAGTATACGATATAAATATAGCATGCAAACAGTGGAAACATATACCGCATATTCAAATCGGAGCATGACAATCTAGGGGTCATTCCTGGACAGGCATATAAAGTAAAATCACAAAGCAGAAGCACACCAAATGCTAGTCACGACACACGACTCACAAAAAGCTAAGTGGACCTGCGATGCGTTAAATGCAAGAGGACTCGAAATCCTAGGGTTAGTGAGTGTGATCATCGATGCAATGCTAGGTGTGTGTGACTTTGTGGCGATTCATCATAGGAGTCATTTCTAGGAGAAAGAGCTAAAAAAAAGAAAAACAAGAAAAAATAAAAACACGATGAAAACGACACAAAAAATACGAAAAAGGACTCAAACGACGCACACAGTGCGACTCCCCCAAGCTGAAGTTTGCATTGCCCTCAATGCAATATGAGTGAGCACGGGAGGGCAATGAAAATGGGGGGGGGGGAATACGCACTGACACAAAAAGAAATGAAAACGAGGAAAACACATAGATAAAACTGAAAAAGAAAGAAAAATCAAAATCAAAATTAAACAATACGAAAATAAAAATAAAAATGAAACCACACGACACGACACGACATTCAAAAAATGAAAAACAAGCACACACATAAAAAATGAGAAAAACAAACAAAACATGACAGCACACCAAAATAGACTTCCCCCCAAGCTAGACCAGAAAGTGCTAGCGAAATGATGTGATCAATGAAATGCAAAGATGTGCAAGGGGGAGTCAAAAACAAAAGAGGTGAATCAGAAAGCAGGAGGAGCTCAGTCCTCGTCCTCCTCGGAAGAGGGTGTGGATGGGTGGTCGGGGGAGGCTGGGGGTGTGCTGAGAAGTGGGGAAAGAGGCGAAGGAGTGGGGGCAGTGGTGGTGTGAACAATGGGAGGGGTGTCGGTGGTGGTGGGTGGTGGTGGTAGGAAGGCGATCAAGGCGGTGGTGAGAGGAATAGAAGTGGAGGAAGTAGATGCGGTGGTGACGGTAGTGGGGTGTGGTGGGAGGGATCTGGAGCGCACCGGCAATTTCCTCCGGCGCACGTATGGAGTGACGGAGGAGGAGGGATGTAGCGTGGGTGTGGTGGTAGTGGTCGGGAGGGATGAAGTGGATGCCGGGATGGGGTGTGAAGAGGGGGGAGAAGAATGTGGTGAGGGGGGTGATGTATGTGGGGAGGTGTGGGTGGGTGGTGGAGAAGATCGCCGGGGTGGTGAAGGTGGAGGTGGTCCGTGGATATGAGTAAGAAGGCGGAGAATGGCGGCCACGTTCCTCTCAAGTGCGAGGAAACGTGGGTGAGTAAGAAAGGAGGATGGCGATGGGTCTGAGGAAACAGAGGACATGGCGAGCTCACGCAGGGCAGCGACCTCCCTCTCAAGTCCTAGACGGGCAGATACCTGACGGCGACCAAAAGATGTAGACTGACGCGAGGCAGAGGTGGTGCCGCTAGGTAAGGTTGAGGAGGTGCCGGCGGCAGTGGTCATGCCGGCACAGGAGACAAGGCCAGAAATGGCCGCAGAGAGGTGCTCAGACGTGATCGGTCCCGGAGCAGAAATAGGACGACTCGGGCCAGCCCCTAAATCTCCCGCAGACGTAGGGATATCCTGCTCGCCTAAGTGGGCGGCAGGGGACGGTGGTCTGCGTGCGCCTGCGGGGAGAAAAGGAAGATTCAACCCCGCAAAGAAGTCGGGATCAGGTGGGAAAGTCCAATCTCCCACGAGAGCAACGGTCATGCGGGCGGGGTTGGGTAGAATTGTGTAAGGGGCAGGGGGGTGGCCATAATTGAAAATGAAGCGGCCAGCCGAGAGGGGTCTAATCATGTGAATGTGCCGCAGGACGTCAATATCAAGACGTGATGGTCCTGCGGCAACTGGAAGATTATTGGGGAGGGGAATATTGAATTGGGGGTAAGAGCATATGATAGTGATGATGCCCCCACAATAAAACTTTCCCTTACCGGCCCGGCTGATCTCGAGAAGCTTGTAAACAAGCCAATCACCGCCATGGATGGGGACGGTAGGGGCCCTGAAGCTACTTCCATCATCATCCCGGACATAAGGGAAAGTCAGGGCCCAAAGGATAAAAAGGTCAGGGATAGTCACAGTGCCTGACTCGTCCCTAGGGAAGAATGTAGATGAAATGATCCTGTGGGCCAATCGAAACACGGGATGAATGATGGAGGATGCCTTAGCCCTACCCCGGGGATATTCATTGATGAGTGTGAGGCGGAACCAGAATTGATCGACTTGAAATTCGGGCGTGTACCCGTAGTGTCGGATGGAGTCATCCCCAAGAATGGGGAAACCAAATATATCATTAAACGTGTTCAGACTTGTGGTGACACTGCGATTACGCACCCGAAATTTAACGATCGACCCGGACTCTAAAATGAGCGTGGAGAGAAATTCGAGGGTGAGTGCCGGGTATGAAACGACGGATGCATTGAGGAAGGCCAACCATCCTAAGTTACCGAAAAGGGATTCGACCTCGGTGAAGACACCGAGATCGACAAGTGTTTGTGCTTGTGGGAACTTAGTAGAAAGATGCCCTCGAGCATCAAGCCTACGGTAAAAATCTTTTGTGCTCCTGGTCCCGAAAGATATACCCATGCGGGCCTAACGTTGGGTCCACAGGGGGGATAATAGGTGGAGGAGGGCCAAGTGTAAGTGCTCGTGTACGGGAAGGAGGGCGCGTTTGTTTTCGCCTCTTTCGAGGCGGCTCCTCTTCCCGCATAATTTCTTTTCCTTTGTCCTTATCCTTGGCCATGTGTGTGTGTGCAAGCAAGAATTAGTGCGAAAATCGTCGATGCACACTAACACAAGCAAACGAGCAAGTACAATAATAGGGCAAATATATAAATATAAGCTTAGGAGCGAGTTTACCCAAGCGGAATGGTGGAGCTTGCTTGTTGATGCCCCCACACTGTTCAGCGAGAGTAGCGTGGAGCCGCGGCGAACTCCTTCGGCAAAAATTTTCGAAATGGGGGTGGTTTGGGGGAAAACTAGGTCAAAAATTCGGAATGGGAGGAGAGAGAGGGTGTAGATGATGGAGGGGTTGATGAAGGAGGTGGAGAGTGGGAGTAATGGAGGAGTAGAGGGCGTGGGGGAGTGAAGATCGGTTGTTGGCGAAGAGGGGAAGCCGAAACGACGGCGGGTTTTTGCGATCGGGCGAGATGGAAACGAGCGGGTGTCGGGGGGGTTTATATAGGGTTTTAAGTCGAACCGATCGGGTGACTTGTCACCCGATCGGTTGACTGTTAGGTCGAAAATCTTGCCGAAGAAATGCTACAGGCGAACCGATCGGTTGACTTGTCAACCGATCGGTTGGCCGCTCCACTCAATTTCCCGAGAACTTAGGGCTGCTCACCCGGTCAGGTCAACCGACCGCGCTCGAACTCAACCGATCGGTTGATATTCCCCAAAATTTCCCGAGAGTTCTCCCCAGCTCACCCGGTCTGCCACCCGGTCTCTTCATTACTCAACCGATCGGGTCATGTAACGACCACTTTTCGTTGTGTGTTGCACGTGCTTTTGGCCGTGCACGTGTTTATTTTAGACTTTATTTGATTTTGAATACTTTTGTGTGATATGCCGTTGCGAACGTCTCTGAGAGTATTAAATAGTGGCACTATCTTGAAACGACACTTCTCGAGTCGTTTTCCCACAATTTAAACTCACTCGATGAGACGTGACGATTTTCACTTTTGACGGGAGACGTTTCTATTTTTAGTTTCGTCGTCCGACGTCGAATTTGAGATCCGTCTTCTTAGTTAGCTCACATTCGTCGCCACGAACACCACGATATTTATTTTATAATTTTTGGAGTTTATTTGACCACTTTTATAATTTTTACAAGTTTTATATTATTTTTAATAATTTATTTTTCAATTAATTTCGGCCAAATAAAATTTATTTGAGTTTTAAACGTTTTAAGGAATTTTTGAGCCAATTTCCAGCTCATTTGGACCAGGTCAAATCCTAGATTGGGTTGGAGAAGTTTAAAATCAAATTTCAAATCTTTTTGAATTCTAATCCTATTAGATTTAGCCCTAGACCAAGTCAACCCCCCCTATACTATATAAGCAACCCCTAGAAAGTCCTATTTTCACAAGAAATTAGCCCTAGCCTCTTCCAAACTCATCTTGGACGTTGCGACGAATCGTCGCAACGTTGCGACGTTCAGCACCCCGCACGACCGAGGAAATCCCCCGCATCCACCCGCTCTGACCGGTCGCCCCGCCCGCTTTCTCGTCGCTCCGCACCGCAGCACCAACCCCGCCGCTTCGTTCCCCCGCTTGACCGATAGGGCCTCTCGGTCAGACCGAGAGAACCGCCCGGTCGCCCCGCTCCGCACCGACCCGCTGCAGCGCCCGCCCTGTCGCCCCGCTCCGCTCCGTGCCCGACCGAAGGAAGCCGCCGCTGTGACCGAGCGCCCGAGCGTTGCATCGCTGCAGCGCTGCAACCCCGCATCCCAAGCGCCTGACCGAGGCCTCCACCGTGTCTGACCGAGGGAAACGGCCGCCCCCGCTGCCGTGACCGACCCCCACACGTTGCACAGCCGTTCCCTAGTGTCTGACCGAAGGAGATCCCCGCACCGAAGCTGTACGACCGACGGCCACTTGTCGCAACCCCGCATCCGTCGCACCGCTTGCCTCCGTGGGCCCCCCAAGTTCTCCAGAGTTATTGTGGGTCCCCCAAAGGCCCCTAGGACTACTGTGGGCCCCACTTTGGTACGTTCTCTTCGACGACTTGCCGCGTACGACGTCGTCGCACGTCGTAGCCCGTCGTCGCACGTACGAGCTTTGGAATCTGGAATCGTCGCCCGGGATATTTTCTCTGATTTTCCAGCGAGGAATCTATTTTGGAAACAGGACTTGGAGCGCGTTCTCTTATTCCAACCCCCGGCGTCGCTACCCGACGCCGGTGTAGCTTTCGCGTCGTGTTGAGGTAACGTTTTGCACCCCTAGGACCCCCAACCCAATTGCATGCTAATCAAGACTAAAAATCAGTATTTTAAAGTATTTTAAATGTTTTAGAATCCACTAATCAAGATTAATAAAACGGATGTAGGCCGGTGGACTTGTGCACGTAGGAATCGTGACTTTGGACTCGTTGGACGGTGTTTTCTTGACGTGATAGTTGCAGGCAAGTGAAACTTGCCAACTTTTGTGTAGGGCCATGTTTTTAGGCCACTTACTTGTTTTTAGCGTAAAAGAGACTAGTCAGTGAAATGATAGCTGGCTAGACGCCTACTTGATCTAGTTTGACAACGAAACTAGATCCGTCACCTAAATGATCTAGTTTGACAACGAAGCTAGATCCGTCACCTAAATGATCTAGCTTGACAACGAAGCTAGATCCAACCCCGTAAAATTGTTGTTCATGCATGCTAAACTGTCACGTTTACTTTCCTTACCTGTACGCCTTACTTTAACTGCCATGTCATGTCATCCATGCATTGAATGTTGCATTCGTAGCACACGCTACATACTTGTACTTGCTTGTCCCGGGCTAGGTGCACCCCTACGCCATACTTGTTTACACACTTCCTGGCTCGTGGTCCAGAAGCGAGCATTACCGTTCGGGGGTAAGGCCCTGGCTCGACACACGTGGAGGGGTAGGGATAAACGTTCGCTTGAGCTTAGGAGTTGGCCCGCGCAGCCACTCTAGCCAAAAGACGGAATCTCTGTGCACGAGGTGCTTACTTTTCTTGTCTTGTACTTGTCTTGTGAATGTCAAGCCATGCTCGTACTTTACTTTACTTTACCCTACTTGTTGCACTCATTTCTTTAAACTGCCATGTCATTGCATCATGCTAGAACTGCTAGGTTGCTTTACTTTTACCACCTTTCAGTTTCACTTGCACAAGTCTTCCAGACTTGCTGACATGTGCCCCTTGCTCTTTTGGGTGCCACATGTTAGACCCTGAGCCAGAGACAGTTGCTGAGGACGAGGTGTTTGCTGACGTTGAGCCCGAGCCTACGTTCGTTGAGGAGTTCGAGGACACCGGAGACCAGTCTTAGAGACTGATTTTACTTGCTTTTGCTTTAGGTTGCTGTTAGATGTCGGTGCTTGCACCTTTTCCTTGTTTTCGTACTTTGTACTTTTGTTGGCCATGCTGGGCCTCTTTTAGACTCTTTTATTTGTAGCCTGGTGGCTTTTCTGCGATGTTGAGATTTATTATTATGGATATTCTGAGATGTTCTTTTTGTCTCTTTCGTTATTGTTATCTTTGTTTCGTTTCGCATTGCAAGGACCTGCAGATTAAAGTGATTGACGCTTATCGGACTTGCGGCTTTGTAGCTTCAAGTCTGAGCGGACCTTCTCACGCTTCGCCTCCACGTTTTTGGGAAGCGGGGCGTGACAGGTTTTGTTGGTGGCCCATGCAGGTCCTATCTTGCAATTGTGAATTAACGAAACAACGATAATAACAGAATGTCCATTAAATAAATTGCAACATCCGAATCAGAAGCTCTGAGTCTAGCCGTTTTTAGGACACTAGGTGATGAGAAGACTTAGTTAGACGTCTGTGCTTGCTAGTTAGAGGCCCTGACTGTAGTTAGACTCCCTTTCTGGCAATTGATTTAATCGTCGTAGGAGTTACCTTAGTGGTTCATGTCTACCCCTGACCATATTAGACTTCTAGAATTTCCTTTAGTCGTTCGCTCTTGGGTTCATCGATTTCGGACCAAGCTGAACGCATTTCTTTACCGTCTAACCTTTAGAGGTCTTAGCGCCTAGTTCCTAATCTTTAGTTGGTCGACCGTAGGAGTTTCCCCGTAGCCTCTTCTGATTCATATCCTAGGCGTATGAATGTTTTGATCATCTGACCAATTTCCTTCCCGCGATTCACGAGATCGCCTCATGACGATCGTCGTCAATTTTCGACCCTCTCCGTTACAAACCTGAATCTTCTGAAAGTATTCTTCGAGTTCCTCTTTCCCATACTACTCCGTTGATTTAAATTTTTTAAAACGTTTGTCGGAATTTTGAACTCTAGCTGATAATATTTTTCCTAGCTTATGTTTTCGTACTCATGTCGTCTTTTCATATATTAAGTTTTATTCTGAACCGTACTTTTATTTTGCTCAGTTCGATTTATAATTTTCCCTTCTAATTTATGCCATTCATATACCTTCCAATCACATGGGATTTCAGATTTCAGCAAGTCGATTTTATGCTCACCGTTTTCCCTATTTTAGACTTTTGTAAAAGTTACCATTTCATAACCACTTTCTGATTTAGACCCCACACGAATTGATTTTAAAGCTTCACTATCAATTTTGATAATTTTACGACCAAGTTATTAATATTATCTTTTCACTTCCCCTACGTGCTTTTAGAAAAAAAAAATTTCGAGACTAAGATGAGTTTCAACTACTTTTATCCATACCAAGTTCGTCGTGCTCGTATGCAAGCATTTTGTGTAAACCAGTTTTGAATTTTTGCAAACCCTGGTTCCTTTGAAAAGCAGCTTCAATATTGAGTATTTTAAAATTTTCCATAACCCAAAAGAGTTGAAAGCATTTAAAATGAGTTTAAATTCTTCCGTTACTTGATTTCCTTCTTTGACTTTCGCAAACATTATATTAAATTACTGCCGTATAATATTTTCTAAACTACGCCTTCAATATTCGTGTAAATGATTTTACTTCCTCTTTTAATGATTCTTTAAAACCAATAGACCATTTTCTCTTATTATGAATATTCGACCCAAACCTATTTTGAAACAACACGTCTTATCGATCTCCAAATATTTCTTCCAAACGAGGATTTCAACTTTTGAAGTACGACGGTTTTCAAATTCCGCATATGTTGGCTTGAATGAGCGTACCCTCCATGGTATATTAATGGTTGCTTATTGAGTGTTATATATATTCGGAGTTATTCATGATGTGTGAAGTTGTTTGCATGTTAGTAGTTATAGTTTGGTGTGTGGGTAGCTATACCATACTAAGGATGCCTGTGAGATTTAGAGTAGAAGTACTTAAGAGGCTGTAGGTAATTAGGGGATACTTATAATGGTTGAAGCAATGTGCTGGTGATACTATATGTAGGCTAGGTGTGATAATAATAATAGGTATAAGTATACGACGTATGTGAATGTATATATACACGTGTTAGTGGTATTAACGTTTGACTATCTAGTGCATATATAAGCACTTGAAATGAATATACCTGGTTAAATTATTATATGGCTTGATTGGGGTAGTTACTAGAGCGACTAGTTATAATAGAAAGTCCGAGGACGGACTTTATTCTAAGGTGGGGAGGATGTAACGACCACTTTTCGTTGTGTGTTGCACGTGCTTTTGGCCGTGCACGTGTTTATTTTAGACTTTATTTGATTTTGAATACTTTTGTGTGATATGCCGTTGCGAACGTCTCTGAGAGTATTAAATAGTGGCACTATCTTGAAACGACACTTCTCGAGTCGTTTTCCCACAATTTAAACTCACTCGATGAGACGTGACGATTTTCACTTTTGACGGGAGACGTTTCTATTTTTAGTTTCGTCGTCCGACGTCGAATTTGAGATCCGTCTTCTTAGTTAGCTCACATTCGTCGCCACGAACACCACGATATTTATTTTATAATTTTTGGAGTTTATTTGACCACTTTTATAATTTTTACAAGTTTTATATTATTTTTAATAATTTATTTTTCAATTAATTTCGGCCAAATAAAATTTATTTGAGTTTTAAACGTTTTAAGGAATTTTTGAGCCAATTTCCAGCTCATTTGGACCAGGTCAAATCCTAGATTGGGTTGGAGAAGTTTAAAATCAAATTTCAAATCTTTTTGAATTCTAATCCTATTAGATTTAGCCCTAGACCAAGTCAACCCCCCCTATACTATATAAGCAACCCCTAGAAAGTCCTATTTTCACAAGAAATTAGCCCTAGCCTCTTCCAAACTCATCTTGGACGTTGCGACGAATCGTCGCAACGTTGCGACGTTCAGCACCCCGCACGACCGAGGAAATCCCCCGCATCCACCCGCTCTGACCGGTCGCCCCGCCCGCTTTCTCGTCGCTCCGCACCGCAGCACCAACCCCGCCGCTTCGTTCCCCCGCTTGACCGATAGGGCCTCTCGGTCAGACCGAGAGAACCGCCCGGTCGCCCCGCTCCGCACCGACCCGCTGCAGCGCCCGCCCTATCGCCCCGCTCCGCTCCGTGCCCGACCGAAGGAAGCCGCCGCTGTGACCGAGCGCCCGAGCGTTGCATCGCTGCAGCGCTGCAACCCCGCATCCCAAGCGCCTGACCGAGGCCTCCACCGTGTCTGACCGAGGGAAACGGCCGCCCCCGCTGCCGTGACCGACCCCCACACGTTGCACAGCCGTTCCCTAGTGTCTGACCGAAGGAGATCCCCGCACCGAAGCTGTACGACCGACGGCCACTTGTCGCAACCCCGCATCCGTCGCACCGCTTGCCTCCGTGGGCCCCCCAAGTTCTCCAGAGTTATTGTGGGTCCCCCAAAGGCCCCTAGGACTACTGTGGGCCCCACTTTGGTACGTTCTCTTCGACGACTTGCCGCGTACGACGTCGTCGCACGTCGTAGCCCGTCGTCGCACGTACGAGCTTTGGAATCTGGAATCGTCGCCCGGGATATTTTCTCTGATTTTCCAGCGAGGAATCTATTTTGGAAACAGGACTTGGAGCGCGTTCTCTTATTCCAACCCCCGGCGTCGCTACCCGACGCCGGTGTAGCTTTCGCGTCGTGTTGAGGTAACGTTTTGCACCCCTAGGACCCCCAACCCAATTGCATGCTAATCAAGACTAAAAATCAGTATTTTAAAGTATTTTAAATGTTTTAGAATCCACTAATCAAGATTAATAAAACGGATGTAGGCCGGTGGACTTGTGCACGTAGGAATCGTGACTTTGGACTCGTTGGACGGTGTTTTCTTGACGTGATAGTTGCAGGCAAGTGAAACTTGCCAACTTTTGTGTAGGGCCATGTTTTTAGGCCACTTACTTGTTTTTAGCGTAAAAGAGACTAGTCAGTGAAATGATAGCTGGCTAGACGCCTACTTGATCTAGTTTGACAACGAAACTAGATCCGTCACCTAAATGATCTAGTTTGACAACGAAGCTAGATCCGTCACCTAAATGATCTAGCTTGACAACGAAGCTAGATCCAACCCCGTAAAATTGTTGTTCATGCATGCTAAACTGTCACGTTTACTTTCCTTACCTGTACGCCTTACTTTAACTGCCATGTCATGTCATCCATGCATTGAATGTTGCATTCGTAGCACACGCTACATACTTGTACTTGCTTGTCCCGGGCTAGGTGCACCCCTACGCCATACTTGTTTACACACTTCCTGGCTCGTGGTCCAGAAGCGAGCATTACCGTTCGGGGGTAAGGCCCTGGCTCGACACACGTGGAGGGGTAGGGATAAACGTTCGCTTGAGCTTAGGAGTTGGCCCGCGCAGCCACTCTAGCCAAAAGACGGAATCTCTGTGCACGAGGTGCTTACTTTTCTTGTCTTGTACTTGTCTTGTGAATGTCAAGCCATGCTCGTACTTTACTTTACTTTACCCTACTTGTTGCACTCATTTCTTTAAACTGCCATGTCATTGCATCATGCTAGAACTGCTAGGTTGCTTTACTTTTACCACCTTTCAGTTTCACTTGCACAAGTCTTCCAGACTTGCTGACATGTGCCCCTTGCTCTTTTGGGTGCCACATGTTAGACCCTGAGCCAGAGACAGTTGCTGAGGACGAGGTGTTTGCTGACGTTGAGCCCGAGCCTACGTTCGTTGAGGAGTTCGAGGACACCGGAGACCAGTCTTAGAGACTGATTTTACTTGCTTTTGCTTTAGGTTGCTGTTAGATGTCGGTGCTTGCACCTTTTCCTTGTTTTCGTACTTTGTACTTTTGTTGGCCATGCTGGGCCTCTTTTAGACTCTTTTATTTGTAGCCTGGTGGCTTTTCTGCGATGTTGAGATTTATTATTATGGATATTCTGAGATGTTCTTTTTGTCTCTTTCGTTATTGTTATCTTTGTTTCGTTTCGCATTGCAAGGACCTGCAGATTAAAGTGATTGACGCTTATCGGACTTGCGGCTTTGTAGCTTCAAGTCTGAGCGGACCTTCTCACGCTTCGCCTCCACGTTTTTGGGAAGCGGGGCGTGACAGGTCATATGGGGACAGATCTCGGCATGTATCTGATACATCCCAACCGATCGGGTGAGTTGTCACCCGATCGGTTGGGGCTTGTTTTCTGCAAAAACCAATAGATTTGATTAAGTCCCCGAACGGATGTTCTCACGGCTGATTTTATTTATAAAAATAGATAAAATAAAGTAAAAAATAACGCTAAAAATTTGAGAAAAAGTTTAGAACATGGGTTGCCTCCCATGAAGCGCACTTGTTTAACGTCGTTGGCTCGACGCCCGCAAGAGATGCTCATGGTGGCTGATACGGGTGATGCCCAAATTTCGGCATCTCTTCCTCGCTGGAGCTGAAGGCGCTTGGAGTAGTAAGCGGCTGGAAAAATACTTGCTCGACTACCCTTCCCTTGTTCTTGGGATCCGGGGGCTTTTCTTTGGTGTTGGCGCTTCCCGCCATCTTTTTCAGGATCCGGACCTCGTCTTTAGTGAGGTCCGTGTGCTCTTTCCCCGTTCTCCTCACAGGAGGAGCCTTGGGGAACCCGGGAGGGGTCGATCTCGCTGCACTTGGTTTTCCAGCAGCTTCTTTGTCTTTGGGGCCTTCTTCATCTTCTAAATCCCCCAAGTCATCGGGGGGGGGGGGGGGTTTCTCAGGAGAATCTCCCAGGAGTTCTCCTCTACAGCTTTTTCATCTTCTATCTCAAGCAAATTGCATCCAGGGTGTAACGACTGGTTTCCTTGTATCTGAAATTATTATAATATAATATATGTTTTGGTGTATTTTCTCCTCTTCTGTGGTTTTCGTCTCCGTAACTTTCATTTTCGATCGATTCGTCGTATTTTCTCGTTTCTTCATTAGGATCGTCGATTTCGAGGTACGTCGTTTGTGACGGGCTTCATAACGGTCATATCTAACTATTAAATCAAGCCTAGGAGTCTTAGGATTCGATTACAGGGTCTCGCGCTCCGTATCGGAACTTTTGATGCTCATTAGCCGATGTAAGAAGGGGCACCGACCGACTAGATGACGATCCAGTCGGTCGGAAATCCTTCTTGGACCGACTAGTGAGCTTTCTAATTTTCTGAGGAAGCTACTGTTTATCGTTAGTCGGTCTAAGAAGGTTGGTTGACCGACTAGGTTGCAAACTAGTCGGTCGGCAATGCTTCTTTAACCGACTAACTCATCAACTAAATTTTAGTATCAATACTGTTCATCTCTTAGTCGGTCTAAGAACGTTCATCGACCGACTAGTTGATAAACTAGTCGGTCAGTACTTGTTCATGGACCGACTAACTCTAAATCCTACTTTCGTTCAGGAGTTACTGTTTACACTTAGTCGGTCAGCGTTGGTCGACCGACCGACTAGTTGCCAAACTAGTCGGTCAGTGGTTGTTCTTTGACCGACTAGTCTGTGTTAAAACCCTAATTTCTGGGCAGCCGCCAGCCCGACCCATAAATACCCCTCCCAAACGTTTCTTCTTCCTCCAACACGATCCAAAACCCTAGAAACTTCCCCTTTGAGCCCCCATCTTCCTCCAAGCTCCATTTCTTCTTTCCAAGCCCTAGAATCATCATTCAATCCAACCATTCACCCTATCTACTTCTCATATTCCCCAAATCTCCATCAAAATCCATCAAACCCATCAAAATCTCCAAAACCCTAGCTTCCCCAAACTTCTCCAAACTTTTCCAGATCTGATCCTAGGGTTCCCCGGAGTGTTTCTTCCGTCTCCTCTTGGTAAGAAATCGATCTACCGTTGTTTCCTTATCTTATTGTAATTTTTATGAAACCCTAATAAAATACTCATGTTTTGATGATTGTTCCCCATAACAGCGATTCCCCGTAGGCTAGCATTCGCGGAAACGAACTTTCGTAACCGTCATCCCCGGTGTTAGGCAAGTGAAACTTGCTACCCTTGTTGTTTAGGCCGTGCTTAGGCCATTTACCATGCTTTAGCGTAAAAGAGACTAAACGGTGAAAGGATAGCCGTTTAGACGCCTTTGGTTTAGCTTGACAACGAAGCTAGATCCGTCACCCTCATCATGCTCATATGTCACGTTTACTTTAAATTATCGGTACGCGAATATGTTCATATCATTGCATTTTGCCTGTCACGTTTAAATTCCATTAACGGTACGCAATTATCTGTTCGTGCCATTGCATAGTGATTATTCATCGTGATTGCGTAGCACACGCTACAATATTATATTCCTGGCTCGTGTTCCAGAAGCGAGCCCTGTAGTTGGAAACCCCAACGCTCGGATACCGGCTAGGTGCACCCCTATGCCAATTACACTTCCTGGCCCGTGATCCAGAAGCGAGCAATTGCTCGATACACGTAGGGGTGGGGTAAGAGATATGCGTCACCAGAGCACGAGATGGCCTGATCCGCCACTCCAGCCTGCAGGCGAAATCTCTAGTGTTTAAGTGAGTAAGAGATATGCGTCACCAGAGCACGAGATGGCCTGATCCGCCACTCCAGCCTGCAGGCGAAATCTCTAGTGATTAAGTGATTAACAGCGATAAGTGATTCGTGAACTAGTGAGTTGGTAGCTTTGGCTACATTGTGCATGCTTGTCTCTCTTTTAAACTATTGCATCATACTTAACTGCCATGTCATTGCTTAATATCATAAGTGCTAGGTTGCTAGTTGCCTTCAGTTTCCTTGCTCAAGTCTTTTAGACTTGCTGACATGTGCCCCTTTCTCTTTTGGGTGACGCATGTTAGACCCTGAGCCTGAGTTGCTTGCTGAGGGTGAGGTGTTTGCGGACGCCGAGCTTGAGCCCGTGTTGGACGGGGAGTACGTGGACACTGGGGACCAGTCCTAGTGTCTCCGTTGTGCTTTATTTTTGTTAGACAGTTGTTTTGTTATTGGTGCGTGGCACCTATACTTATTTATGTTGTTGCTTTTGTTTGGCCTTGTTCTGGGCCCTTAGACTCTTTCTTTTAGCCTGGTGGCTTTTCTGTGATGTTGAATATTTGTGGACAACCCTTGGGATTGGTGTTTCTTTTCCGTCTCATATTATTATTATTGTTGTTTCGATTGTAATTACAGGGACCTGCTTATACTAAATTGACGCTTATCGGGTTTGGGGCTTCACCGCTCCACTCCCGTGCGGACCTTTTCACGTCTCGCCTCCATTTTAGGGAAGCGGGTCGTGACAGGTTTTAGTGGTGGCCCATGCAGGTCCTCTGTAACTGCGATTATCGGGATAACGATAATAATGCAAGATTGTCCAACAAATAATTTCGACCCCTGAGCCCTAAGCTATGAGTCTAATTGTTTCGTTTTCTGCGTCATTAGATGGCAGGAAGACGGATCACCCGAGGTGGTGGTAGTGGTGCGCCCCCTCACGACGAGGAGCCTGAGCGGGAGCCCACTAATGGGGAGATGATGAGAATGATGTTGCAGATGATGCAGGTCCAGCAGGGTGTGCTTCTGCAGGTGCAGAATGCTCCGGTGACTCGAGCTGCTCGGGTTGTGGAGACCCCTCGCCCTGAGCCCGGGGCGAAGCAGTTCAGAGAGCTAGGTCCTGCGTATTTTGATGGAACCGAAGGTCCCCTAGCTGCTGATGAATGGATGAGGAATATTGAGGACAATCTGAAGATGTCCAAGGTCAACGAAGTGAGTTGGGTTGACTTGGCGAAGCGCCAGCTGAAGGATAACGCCAGGAATTGGTGGGATGCTGAGGAAAGGATGTTGGTAGAGCCGATCGTCTGGGCTACCTTCAAGGCCAGATTTGATGGTGAGTTCTTCCCGAAGGCTGCCAGGGAAGAGATGCTGCAGCGTTTTATCGACCTGAAGCAGGGGAACTCGTCGGTGGACATGTACCACCAGGAGTTCATGAGGCTTAGTCGGTTTGCACCAAAGATGGTGCAGGACGCTGAGGAGCGAGCTCAGAGGTTTCTTCAGGTGCTTGCTTCAGAGCTCCAGAGCTTTGTGACCTCTTCTGACCGGGAATCTTATCAGAAGGTTTTGGTCGCTGCCAAGAGGCAGGAACTGCTTGTGAACCAGAGGAAGGGGTCTGTTGTTGGTGCTGTGAGGAGGCCTGTGGAGCATGCGAGAGCTGTGGTTCGACCTGGATTCAGGCCGAACCAGCCTGTTCAGTTCAAGAGGCCAGGAGGGCCTGTTCGGAGGGTTTGCCATTTCTGTGGCAAGGAGGGTCATATCAAGGAATCGTGTAGGAAGTTCTTGGGGCAATGTATTGCTTGTGGAGATCCCGCCCATGCCATCAGGGAGTGCCTGAGGTTGAAGCGACCTTGGGGGACACCTATTGCTGCCCCGCCTTTGCAGCAGAGAGCCACGGTGCCTGCTGGTCGTGGGGTGCCCCTCGTCCCGCAGAGGCAGGCTTTTGAGCGGGCTGCTCCGCCAAGGAGGCAGGCATTTCTGATGACCGAGGAGGAGGTCTTGGCCATGGATGAGGTCATTGCAGGTAATTTTCGATTTAGATTGTTTCTCCCTTAGTTAGTTGATTGTTAAATTATGATTGGTTGCTTGTGTATGAATGTTCCTAGAGTAAGATTTGATTGATTAGACTGTTTGTTAGGTGTGGTTTTGGTTTGCACGTTCCCTGCCCGAGTCCTCTTTGACTCAGGTGCGTCAATGTGCATTATGGCCCAGAGCTTCGTGGAGAAGCATTCCTTGTCGACGTCCCCTCTCTCCAAGAGTTGGAATATCGTCACAGGGAATGGAGTAGTCATGGTGCATCGTGGGTGCAGTCCTTGCTCTGTGGTGGTTTGTGGACATGAGCTTTATGCTGATTTTATTGTCCACAACATCACCAACTACGATGCGGTCTTTGGGATGGATTGGCTTGCGAGCTTCTATGCTACGATCGACTGCAGGAGGAAGAAGGTGGTGTTCGAGATTCCCGGACATCCAGTATTTGAGTTCAGTCGTGGTAGCAGTTCGCTTGGTCCTGTCAGATTTCGGGCCAGGCCGGTGGAGGCTGTAGCTATGCAGATGGAGCTGGAGTGGCCAGTTGTGGTGCGAGATTTTGGCGACGTCTTCCCCGAGGAGATGTCTGGTTTGCCACCTGATCGAGCTCTGGAATTTTCTATTGACCTCGTTCCAGGTGCGCAGCCGACTTCGAAGGCGCCGTATCGTATGGCACCTGCTGAATTGGAAGAGTTGCGGAAGCAGTTGGATGAGCTGTTGCTGAAGGGTTATATTAATCCTAGTGTGTCTCCGTGGGGAGCACCGGTGTTGCTGGTTAAGAAGAAGGATGGTTCGCGTCGCATGTGCGTGGACTATCGGGGATTGAATGCGGTGACCATTAAGAATAAATACCCGTTGCCTCGTATCGATGATATCTTTGATCAGCTTGGAGGTTCGAGGGTGTTTTCTAAACTGGATTTGAGGAGTGGTTACCATCAGTTGAAGGTGAAGGGGGATGATGTGCCGAAGACAGCGTTCAGGACGAAGTATGGACACTATGAGTTTGTGGTTATGCCTTTCGGCGTAACTAACGCGCCCGCAGTTTTCATGAATCTGATGAACCTGATTTTCTACGACTTTTTGGATAAGTTTGTCGTTATCTTTATTGACGACATTCTGATCTATTCGAAGTCGGAGGAAGAGCATGCCTCGCACTTGAGGACGGTGTTGGAAATCTTGAGGAAGCATCGTTTGTATGCTAAGTTTTCGAAGTGCGAGTTTTGGCTGGATCGAGTTGCTTTTCTTGGGCATGTGGTGACTGGAGATGGTATTTCTGTGGATCCCGAGAAGATTAGGGCTATCAGGGAGTGGCCTGTTCCGTCGTCTGCATCTGAGATTCGGAGTTTCCTTGGTTTGGCGGGATATTATCGTCGGTTCATTAAGGACTTTTCTCGTATTGCTGAGCCGATGACCAGGTTGACGCGGAAGGATGTTGCTTATGTTTGGTCGGGTGATTGTGAGAGTGCTTTTGGTATTCTGAAGGAGAGGTTGACGAGTGCCCCTATTCTTGTCGTGCCTGATCGCAGCGGTGGATTTGAGATCTTTTGCGATGCTTCTGGCAAAGGTCTCGGTTGTGTGTTGCATCAGCACGGGCATGTTGTGGCGTATGCGTCTCGTCGGCTTAAGGTTCATGAGAAGAATTACCCGACGCATGATTTGGAGTTGGCTGCCGTTGTGTTTGCTCTTAAGATTTGGAGGCACTTCTTGTTGAGTGAGAAAGTGAAGATTTTCACCGATCACAAAAGCTTGAAGTATATTTTCACTCAGAAGGAGCTCAACATGCGACAGCGTCGATGGTTGGAGCTTATGGCGGATTATGAGATTGATTTGCAGTATCACCCTGGCAAGGTGAATGTGGTTCCAGATGCTTTGAGTAGGCTTCCAGCGGTGATGATTTTGACCTCGCAGTGGAGATTGCAGCAGGATTTTTGCGAGTCTGGCATGGAGATTGTTCTTCCTGGGGAGGCTTCTTCGTTGATGTACATGCAGGTACAGTCGACGATCGTGGATCGGATTAAGGCTGGCCAGGCTGAGGATCCGAAGCTGGTGAGGATTCGGGAGCAGGTGGAAGCCGGTCTGCGGACTGACTTTTTGATTCATGAGGATGGCTCGCTGAGGTTTGGAGCCAGGTTGTGTGTGCCGGCTGGGGATATCAGAGAGGAGTTGATGGTGGAGGCACACAGTTCGCCGTATTCTGTGCATCCTGGTGGCACCAAGATGTACCAGGATCTTCGCCTGAATTTTTGGTGGCATGGTATGAAGAGGAGTGTGGCTCGAAGTGTGGCCAAGTGCTTGGTTTGCCAGCAAGTGAAGGCGGAGCATCAGCGTTCGGCCGGGTTGCTACAACCGCTTCCGATTCCGGAGTGGAAGTGGCAGCACATCACTATGGATTTCGTGACTGGACTACCTCGGAGTCCGAAGCAGAATGACGCGATTCGGGTGATCGTAGATCGATTGACCAAATCCGTGCACTTTATTCCGTTCCGAGTGGGACAGTCCACGGAGGTGCTAGCGAGGAGATATATGGAGGAAGTCGTGCGACTTCATGGAGTCCCCGTGAGTATCGTGTCTGACAGAGACACGAGGTTCACATCTCAGTTTTGGCAGAGTTTGCAGAAGAGTTTGGGTACGCGTCTGAGTTTCAGCACGGCGTACCATCCGCAGACGGATGGCCAGTCCGAGAGGACAATTCAGATTTTGGAAGACATGCTGAGGGCGTGCATGTTGGATTTCAAGGGTTCGTGGGAGGACCATCTGCATTTGGTGGAGTTTTCCTACAACAACAGCTTCCAGGCGAGTATTGGCATGGCGCCTTTCGTCGCTCTTTATGGGAGGAAATGTCGATCGCCATTGAGTTGGGATGACGTTGGAGATCGGGAGTTGTTGGGACCTGAGATAATTGTGGAGGCCGTGGAGATCGTCAGGAATATTCGGGAGAGGTTGAGGATTGCTCAGGACCGTTTTAAGCATTGGGCGGATGCTAAACGTCGTCCTTTGGAGTTTCAGCCGGGCGACCATGTGTTCTTGAAGATTTCCCCGAATCGTGGTGTGATTCATTTTGGGAAGCGTGGGAAGTTGAGCCCGTGATACATTGGACCATTTGATGTTTTGGAGAGGGTTGGCGAGGTAGCGTATCGCTTGGCTTTGCCGCCATCTTTGGAAGGAGTTCACAATGTTTTCCATGTGTCGCAGCTTCGTCGATACATTAGCGATCCATCTCATGCCGTGGATTTCTCGGAGATCGCCGTTCGCTCAGATTTGACGTATGACCAGTATCCGGTGCAGATTCTGGACAGGCGTCAGAAGTCACTTCGAAACAAGGTCGTCGATCTTGTTAGAGTGATGTGGCGGCACGGTTCGCCGGGAGAGTCTACTTGGGAGAGAGAAGATGAGATGCGAGAGCGCTACCCACTTTTGTTTCCGGACTCGTGAATATTCGGAAATTCCGAGGACGGAATTTTTCTTAAGTTGGGGAGGATGTAACGACTGGTTTCCTTGTATCTGAAATTATTATAATATAATATATGTTTTGGTGGATTTTCTCCTCTTGTGTGGTTTTCGTCTCCGTAACTTTCATTTTCGATCGATTCGTCGTATTTTCTCGTTTCTTCCTTAGGATCGTCGATTTCGAGGTACGTCGTTTGTGACGGGCTTCATAACGGTCATATCTAACTATTAGATCAAGCTTAGGAGTCTTAGTATTCGATTACGGGGTCTCGCGCTCCGTATCGGAACTTTTGGTGCTCATTAGCCGATGTAAGAAGGGGCACCGACCGACTAGATGACGATCCAGTCGGTCGGAAATCCTTCTTGGACCGACTAGTGAGCTTTCTAATTTTCTGAGGAAGCTACTGTTTATCGTTAGTCGATCTAAGAAGGTTGGTTGACCGACTAGGTTGCAAACTAGTCGGTCGACAATGCTTCTTTAACCGACTAACTCATCAACTAAATTTTAGTATCAATACTGTTCATCTCTTAGTCGGTCTAAGAACGTTCATCGACCGACTAGTTGATAAACTAGTCGGTCAGTACTTGTTCATGGACCGACTAACTCTAAATCCTACTTTCGTTCAGGAGTTACTGTTTACACTTAGTCGGTCAGCGTTGGTCGACCGACCGACTAGTTGTGTCACGCCCCGCTTCCCATTATACTTGGGAGCGAGGACGTGAACGGGCCCGCTTGGGCTGGAGCGGTGAAGCCCCAACCCAATAAGCGTCTGTGTATGACTACTTGTCAGGTTCTTGCTTGCGAATATTCGGAACAACAAAATAATGTCAGCATTATACTTTAACTTTTCCAGATTACATGTACACAAAAATTAAAAGGCCTAGCATGGCCATTACAACAATTACAAAGAAATTACAACAACAATTATTAAAGCTTCAGCAAGCTGCGCAGTGTCCGTCGTCTTCAGTAGTGGATCTCGTGCTCTTAGCTCTTTTGGTCTTCCTGCTCAATCTCCAAAAGAACTCTTCGGTGAACTCTGCTCAAAACCTAACGTATATTTCACAGACCGGGAAATATACGTCAGCGAGGGTCGCTCGGCAAGATTTAAAAACATTAGTAATAAAAATGACCCTCGGCAAGGTGATAATATAGTTTAGTGTGGAAAGTAAACATGGCAAGGTGTAATTCTAACATGGCAAGATGTAGTGCGTAAAGTAAGTAGCATGGCAAGTGTAGTGTGCACAGCAAAAGTAGTGACAAGTGTAGTGTGTACAGCAAAAGTAGTGACAAGCGTAGTGTGCACAGCAATAGTCAATCGTGACAATAATTTTAACAGTTTACACTGTAGCATCAGCAGAGGTAAAGAGAAGGGTGCATCAATCAATCAATCAATCAATCTCCTATCTAGTGACAAAGCCCAGTGTCTGAGGGGGAGGTGACCAGCATCACACCCAAGTCAACGGGAGCTACCCGTGACTCTATACTCACCGACCCGGCCAGGTGTCGGTCAAGTTCACCAATCGAGTGCAATCCAGCTTTCCAGCCTCTACTACACTAGACTACCCCACCCAAAGTGTCCATAAGTCAAACCGTAGTTCAATGTTTGCCGAGTGGCAAAACATTCCGTAAATGCCCCGTGGGCCCATATCCATATTGCCCGAAGGCCCAATGATCTGTAATTGCCCGAGGGCCCAATAGTCCGTAATTGCCCGAAGGCCCAATGTCACATTTCAATAGAGGTGGACATTTCAAAATATATCTGGCGACACAAATAGTAGTACCACAAGCAATAAGATCGAGTAATGTGCATTTTAAAGATGACGAGGCATTCTTGTACTTTAAAATTAATAGGGGATAAATACTTTGACATTTGAAACTTCGTAGGGGGAAAATACCTGCGCCTTTGAAAAGGTATGAAGGGAGTAATATACTTGCCTGAAGCGGTGCGAGTTTTGGGCGTCCGAGCAATCGTAAGTTAGGTACGGACTAATCTGCGTTAACGGATTAAATGTTAAGTCCAACTAGTTATTTAGTAAAACCACCATGTGTATATTAGTATATAAATTTTAACCGTAACCAACATGACATTCATAGCTATACCCACCATCTCATCACGTGGCTGACCCTTAAATATGTAAGGCTACAGTTTACATAATAATAAACTAATATATCTACAGCACTTCTTATAGATCTTAAACAATACTGCAAGTAATAACTTGTCACCCTATAAGAATTAATATGAAACTAAGGTATATACTAACTGACATTATTCATTCAAGGATTAATATTCTTATTTTATGTAGTACTAATCCATCAGATAAAAGCATGCATTAAAACTTACCCGTGCAGATGCTCACGCTGCTTGTAGGTGGGTGGCACGCAGTGGTGCTCGGCGAAGGAACCGGGAGAGGTCGAGTTGCCGGAGGTCGCCTGAGGGCCGTGCGGCGATGACGGACATGCGGTTGCCATGGCGACGGTGACACGCTCTGCGACGGCGGCGAGAACCGAACGGCGGCCGGGAGCTCTGGACGGAGAAGAGGGGAGATGCCGTGAGATGTTGGCGTCGGGCTGCCGGTGATGAGAGGAGATGTGGGGTGCGGCGACGTTGGTCTGGAGGAGGTGGCGAAAGGAGGAAGGCGCCGGTGTTGTGGCAGTGGTGGCGGGCTATTGCGGGTCTGTGGAGCTGGGGCTCGCTGTCCGGGCCGTTTGCTGAGGGAGGTCGTCGATGTAGGGGGCTGCTAGGCGGATGCCCAGAGCGGAAGGCGATGTTCATCGGCTCAGGTGGCGACAGGGCGGTACACGTCGAGGTGGACGCGCGGAGGAGATGATCGAAGCAGGGAGAGGCGCGGTGCAGCGAGAGGAGGCGCCCGGGCTTCTGAGATGGCTGTCGGATGGCTGCGACGTGGGCCTCGAACGGAGACGGCGCTGCTGGGCTAGGCGAGCGGCGGTGGACTCGAACGGAGGCGCTGGTCGAAGTGAGGGCTCTCGGGGTGTTTTTGATGGGTGCAGTGGTGCCCCGGGGTTTAATAAGAAGAGAAACAGAAGAAGAAAATGGTGAGGGCGGTTGCGTGAATTGTGGGGGGTTAAAATCCCGAGCATGGGATTTTCCGGTAGAAATGCCCGCATGATCGGTGACGTGCGCAAGAGGGAAGACGTAAGGATGATCATTCGGAACGGCCCATGCACGTGGGGGTGTAAGTGCAGTTAGGATACGAATATGGTTTGTTAAAGTTTGTTTAAAACGATTTGTTTAAATCAAGAAGGCTTCGTTTTAAAAACAAAACAACTAGGTTTGAAAAGTTAATTGGTTTAAGGTGTGCTCTAAGAAAAGATAAATAAATAGTAATAATAATAACTTTGTTTAAAAACTTAATTTTCGAAAGAAAAATCTAAACGTGGGGTTTAACCTTTTCTTTTAGAAGTTGAGTTAAAATGTGTAGTTAAATATAATAGCAATGATAATAATAATAAAATCGGGTATTTACAACTTCGTCTCTTGGTATCCAAAAATGAAAAACGAAATACGGGAGTGACTGCGCCTCCGAGAGGATCGTGAATACGGAGTCCAATCGCGAATCTAAACTACGGAAAACAATAATTAAAATCAAACACGTGAAATTCACATACGATAATGAGATACGTACTAAAAATGTACGACCGGAAAGCGGCCGTTACACTCTACCCACCTTAAGAAAAATTCCGTCCTCGGAATTTCTTAAGCTAGATAAGGATCAAGAGACCCTGATAGGCGAACGATGAAAGTGAGATATCACCGTAGCAAGGAAGCAAGAGACATACCTCTAACATCTCTCTCATGACTCCGAGCATCTGACAGATGTCGTCCTCTCTGCCTCCAGCAGCTCCGGATCCTCGTCAAGTGTTACGTCTTCCTGACATGCTACAAACAACAAAGTAAACATTCGCGTACAAGATTTATCCAGACAGTCTAGTTAATAATGACATCTATATTGTTCCGAGCTTTTCGCAGAGAGCAAGACCGGCATGGGCCACCACTAAAACCTGTCACGCCCCGCTTCCCATTATACTTGGGAGCGAGGACGTGAACGGGCCCGCTTGGGCTGGAGCGGTGAAGCCCCAACCCAATAAGCGTCTGTGTATGACTACTTGTCAGGTTCTTGCTTGCGAATATTCGGAACAACAAAATAATGTCAGCATTATACTTTAACTTTTCCAGATTACATGTACACAAAAATTAAAAGGCCTAGCATGGCCATTACAACAATTACAAAGAAATTACAACAACAATTATTAAAGCTTCAGCAAGCTGCGCAGTGTCCGTCGTCTTCAGTAGTGGATCTCGTGCTCTTAGCTCTTTTGGTCTTCCTGCTCAATCTCCAAAAGAACTCTTCGGTGAACTCTGCTCAAAACCTAACGTATATTTCACAGACCGGGAAATATACGTCAGCGAGGGTCGCTCGGCAAGATTTAAAAACATTAGTAATAAAAATGACCCTCGGCAAGGTGATAATATAGTTTAGTGTGGAAAGTAGACATGGCAAGGTGTAATTCTAACATGGCAAGATGTAGTGCGTAAAGTAAGTAGCATGGCAAGTGTAGTGTGCACAGCAAAAGTAGTGACAAGTGTAGTGTGTACAGCAAAAGTAGTGACAAGCGTAGTGTGCACAGCAATAGTCAATCGTGACAATAATTTTAACAGTTTACACTGTAGCATCAGCAGAGGTAAAGAGAAGGGTGCATCAATCAATCAATCAATCAATCTCCTATCTAGTGACAAAGCCCAGTGTCTGAGGGGGAGGTGACCAGCATCACACCCAAGTCAACGGGAGCTACCCGTGACTCTATACTCACCGACCCGGCCAGGTGTCGGTCAAGTTCACCAATCGAGTGCAATCCAGCTTTCCAGCCTCTACTACACTAGACTACCCCACCCAAAGTGTCCATAAGTCAAACCGTAGTTCAATGTTTGCCGAGTGGCAAAACATTCCGTAAATGCCCCGTGGGCCCATATCCATATTGCCCGAAGGCCCAATGATCTGTAATTGCCCGAGGGCCCAATAGTCCGTAATTGCCCGAAGGCCCAATGTCACATTTCAATAGAGGTGGACATTTCAAAATATATCTGGCGACACAAATAGTAGTACCACAAGCAATAAGATCGAGTAATGTGCATTTTAAAGATGACGAGGCATTCTTGTACTTTAAAATTAATAGGGGATAAATACTTTGACATTTGAAACTTCGTAGGGGGAAAATACCTGCGCCTTTGAAAAGGTATGAAGGGAGTAATATACTTGCCTGAAGCGGTGCGAGTTTTGGGCGTCCGAGCGATCGTAAGTTAGGTACGGACTAATCTGCGTTAACGGATTAAATGTTAAGTCCAACTAGTTATTTAGTAAAACCACCATGTGTATATTAGTATATAAATTTTAACCGTAACCAACATGACATTCATAGCTATACCCACCATCTCATCACGTGGCTGACCCTTAAATATGTAAGGCTACAGTTTACATAATAATAAACTAATATATCTACAGCACTTCTTATAGATCTTAAACAATACTGCAAGTAATAACTTGTCACCCTATAAGAATTAATATGAAACTAAGGTATATACTAACTGACATTATTCATTCAAGGATTAATATTCTTATTTTATGTAGTACTAATCCATCAGATAAAAGCATGCATTAAAACTTACCCGTGCAGATGCTCATGCTGCTTGTAGGTGGGTGGCACGCAGTGGTGCTCGGCGAAGGAACCGGGAGAGGTCGAGTTGCCGGAGGTCGCCTGAGGGCCGTGCGGCGATGACGGACATGCGGTTGCCATGGCGACGGTGACACGCTCTGCGACGGCGGCGAGAACCGAACGGCGGCCGGGAGCTCTGGACGGAGAAGAGGGGAGATGCCGTGAGATGTTGGCGTCGGGCTGCCGGTGATGAGAGGAGATGTGGGGTGCGGCGACGTTGGTCTGGAGGAGGTGGCGAAAGGAGGAAGGCGCCGGCGTTGTGGCAGTGGTGGCGGGCTATTGCGGGTCTGTGGAGCTGGGGCTCGCTGTCCGGGCCGTTTGCTGAGGGAGGTCGTCGATGTAGGGGGCTGCTAGGCGGATGCCCAGAGCGGAAGGCGATGTTCATCGGCTCAGGTGGCGACAGGGCGGTACACGTCGAGGTGGACGCGCGGAGGAGATGATCGAAGCAGGGAGAGGCGCGGTGCAGCGAGAGGAGGCGCCCGGGCTTCTGAGATGGCTGTCGGATGGCTGCGACGTGGGCCTCGAACGGAGACGGCGCTGCTGGGCTAGGCGAGCGGCGGTGGACTCGAACGGAGGCGCTGGTCGAAGTGAGGGCTCTCGGGGTGTTTTTGATGGGTGCAGTGGTGCCCCGGGGTTTAATAAGAAGAGAAACAGAAGAAGAAAATGGTGAGGGCGGTTGCGTGAATTGTGGGGGGTTAAAATCCCGAGCATGGGATTTTCCGGTAGAAATGCCCGCATGATCGGTGACGTGCGCAAGAGGGAAGACGTAAGGATGATCATTCGGAACGGCCCATGCACGTGGGGGTGTAAGTGCAGTTAGGATACGAATATGGTTTGTTAAAGTTTGTTTAAAACGATTTGTTTAAATCAAGAAGGCTTCGTTTTAAAAACAAAACAACTAGGTTTGAAAAGTTAATTGGTTTAAGGTGTGCTCTAAGAAAAGATAAATAAATAGTAATAATAATAACTTTGTTTAAAAACTTAATTTTCGAAAGAAAAATCTAAACGTGGGGTTTAACCTTTTCTTTTAGAAGTTGAGTTAAAATGTGTAGTTAAATATAATAGCAATGATAATAATAATAAAATCGGGTATTTACAACTTCGTCTCTTGGTATCCAAAAATGAAAAACGAAATACGGGAGTGACTGCGCCTCCGAGAGGATCGTGAATACGGAGTCCAATCGCGAATCTAAACTACGGAAAACAATAATTAAAATCAAACACGTGAAATTCACATACGATAATGAGATACGTACTAAAAATGTACGACCGGAAAGCGGCCGTTACAAGTTGCCAAACTAGTCGGTCAGTGGTTGTTCTTTGACCGACTAGTCTGTGTTAAAACCCTAATTTCTGGGCAGCCGCCAGCCCGACCCATAAATACCCCTCCCAAACGTTTCTTCTTCCTCCAACACGATCCAAAACCCTAGAAACTTCCCCTTTGAGCCCCCATCTTCCTCCAAGCTCCATTTCTTCTTTCCAAGCCCTAGAATCATCATTCAATCCAACCATTCACCCTATCTACTTCTCATATTCCCCAAATCTCCATCAAAATCCATCAAACCCATCAAAATCTCCAAAACCCTAGCTTCCCCAAACTTCTCCAAACTTTTCCAGATCTGATCCTAGGGTTCCCCGGAGTGTTTCTTCCGTCTCCTCTTGGTAAGAAATCGATCTACCGTTGTTTCCTTATCTTATTGTAATTTTTATGAAACCCTAATAAAATACTCATGTTTTGATGATTGTTCCCCATAACAGCGATTCCCCGTAGGCTAGCATTCGCGGAAACGAACTTTCGTAACCGTCATCCCCGGTGTTAGGCAAGTGAAACTTGCTACCCTTGTTGTTTAGGCCGTGCTTAGGCCATTTACCATGCTTTAGCGTAAAAGAGACTAAACGGTGAAAGGATAGCCGTTTAGACGCCTTTGGTTTAGCTTGACAACGAAGCTAGATCCGTCACCCTCATCATGCTCATATGTCACGTTTACTTTAAATTATCGGTACGCGAATATGTTCATATCATTGCATTTTGCCTGTCACGTTTAAATTCCATTAACGGTACGCAATTATCTGTTCGTGCCATTGCATAGTGATTATTCATCGTGATTGCGTAGCACACGCTACAATATTATATTCCTGGCTCGTGTTCCAGAAGCGAGCCCTGTAGTTGGAAACCCCAACGCTCGGATACCGGCTAGGTGCACCCCTATGCCAATTACACTTCCTGGCCCGTGATCCAGAAGCGAGCAATTGCTCGATACACGTAGGGGTGGGGTAAGAGATATGCGTCACCAGAGCACGAGATGGCCTGATCCGCCACTCCAGCCTGCAGGCAAAATCTCTAGTGTTTAAGTGAGTAAGAGATATGCGTCACCAGAGCACGAGATGGCCTGATCCGCCACTCCAGCCTGCAGGCGAAATCTCTAGTGATTAAGTGATTAACAGCGATAAGTGATTCGTGAACTAGTGAGTTGGTAGCTTTGGCTACATTGTGCATGCTTGTCTCTCTTTTAAACTATTGCATCATACTTAACTGCCATGTCATTGCTTAATATCATAAGTGCTAGGTTGCTAGTTGCCTTCAGTTTCCTTGCTCAAGTCTTTTAGACTTGCTGACATGTGCCCCTTTCTCTTTTGGGTGACGCATGTTAGACCCTGAGCCTGAGTTGCTTGCTAAGGGTGAGGTGTTTGCGGACGCCGAGCTTGAGCCCGTGTTGGACGGGGAGTACGTGGACACTGGGGACCAGTCCTAGTGTCTCCGTTGTGCTTTATTTTTGTTAGACAGTTGTTTTGTTATTGGTGCGTGGCACCTATACTTATTTATGTTGTTGCTTTTGTTTGGCCTTGTTCTGGGCCCTTAGACTCTTTCTTTTAGCCTGGTGGCTTTTCTGTGATGTTGAATATTTGTGGACAACCCTTGGGATTGGTGTTTCTTTTCCGTCTCATATTATTATTATTGTTGTTTCGATTGCAATTACAGGGACCTGCTTATACTAAATTGACGCTTATCGGGTTTGGGGCTTCACCGCTCCACTCCCGTGCGGACCTTTTCACGTCTCGCCTCCATTTTAGGGAAGCGGGTCGTGACACAGGGTCATCAGGGGGGTCGGGGTGCTTCATAGATAATCCCAGGTCAAACTCAACTTTCTCTCCGCTGACGTTCAAAGAGAGTTTTCCGTTCTTCACATCTATTAGAACGCCAGCAGTGGCCATGAAAGGCCGTCCCAGGATAATGGGGGTGTGTGCATCTTCGGGCATGTCCATGACTACAAAGTCCACGGGCACATGCACCCCTCTGACATTCACGGGCAGGTCATCCACAACCCCTACCGGATATTTGACCGACCGGTCAGCTAGTTGTAGGGTCATCCCGGTGGGTTCCAAATCACCCATCCCTATCCTTCTGTACATCGACAAGGGCATCAAACTAACACTCGCTCCGAGATCGACGAGTGCACGATGAATCTTCACTGCCCCGATCGTGCAAGGAATGGAAAAGCTCCCCGGGTCTTTAAGTTTCGGCAGATTTGCCCTCTGGATAAGAGCGCTACACTCCGCCGTCAACACTACTTTCTCCTTTCTAGACCCTCTAGTCACCAAATCTTTCAAGAATTTTGCATAGGAGGGGATTGTTTCGATTGCTTCCAGGAAGGGGATTTGCAGGCTCAGGTCCTTGACCATGGCGAAGAACTTGCCATATTTCTCATCAATCTTTGCCTGAGCCAACCGTTGTGGAAATGGCACAACGGGTTTATACGCTCTCGTGCTTTCTTCCTCCTTCTTCTCCTTCTCTTCTTCAGAGACTCCCTCCGGAGTCATAGGATTTGATGACGAAGCACCGGCGTCGTTTGATTTTTCGATCGGTTTCTCAACAACCGATGGTGCTTCCGGGTTGCTAGGGGGCACTCTAGTAGGAATTTGTGTCCCGCTTCTCAGAACGATAGCGGACACATTTGCGTGCTCGTGCACGAGTGCCGATGTCTGGGTTGCTCCCCTCGGGTTCACCTCCGGTTGTGGCGGTAATTGGTTTTGTGACCTTGCAAGGTTCGCCACTTGTAACCCCAGCTGGGTTACTTGGTCCGTGAGGGTCCACTGACCCATTTCCAGCTTCTGGTTGATCCTCTCCTGGTTGGTAATATATTGAGTCAAGAGAGACTCAACCGGAGAGACGGCCCTCTGTTGGCCATACTGCTGCTGCTGCTGGAACGGCTGCTGATTCCTGGGGGTGTAAGATTGTTGCTGAGATGGTTGCTGCTGATATTGACTCTGCTGTGGCCTAGCCGGCTGATATGCTTGTTGTTGCGGCTGCTGAGGCGGCGAGGGCTGAAATGGTGGCCGGTAACTGAAGTTCGGGTGGTTCCGGTTGTTTGGAGAGTAGGCCGGGTTGGAATTTGTCCTTGGCGGGTACGGCGCATTTCCCGTAGGGTTGTAAAATAGTGCGCTCGCCTGATCCAACGGTGGTGATATGTCACCGCCGTCGAATTCCCCGAAGAATCCGGACTCTACTGCTGAAATCTGCTGTGTATCGGCCCCACCGGCTCCAACCATTAGTGCGGAGATCTGGGTCGAAAGCAAGTCAAACTTGCTTGAAAGTTTGTCGACGTCCTCGACTCTATGTACACCTCCAGATCTTGGTGTGGCTCTCTCGTCACACCACCGCTCATTGTTCGATGCCATGTTTTCTAGAATATGTCCGGCATCTTCCTCGCTTCTAGACATGAAGGAACCCCCAGCCGCGGCGTCCATAGAAGATTTCAGGTCATCCCTCAACCCATTGTAGAACAGATTAATAATCTGCCACTTCGGAAGCTCATGGTGAGGGCATCTTCTTTGCATCTCTTTATATCTCGTCCAAGCTTCATGCAAGGACTCGTGGCTGGCCTGGGAGAAGGAGGAGATCTCACTCCTCTACTTCATGGTCTTCCCCGGAGGAAAGAACTTTGTCAGAAAAGCGTTGGAGAGCTTCTCCCAGGTGTTGAAAGTGTTGGGGTCCTTCCCCCTTAGCCATTGTTTTGCTTTGTCTCACAAAGAGAAGGGGAACAGCTTCAGACGGATAGCCTCTGTCGTGACACCATTGATCCTGAAGGTGTCACACTTCTCCAAGAAGGAGTCTAGATGCTCGATCGGGCTCTCCATGGGTGCACCCGCAAACTGATCCTGCTGGATCCACGTCACCAATGACGGCTTCAGCTCAAAGCTTTGGGCCGTGATAGCTGGAGGACGGATGGTGGAAGTGGACTCGATAGATGGCATCGAGTATTCCAGCAGTGACTTTTGAGGTGGGGTGTTCTCCTCCATGGATTCGGGATCTTCCCTTCTCCGCTTCTCGGCGGCCAAGCGCCTAAGGGTGGCGTTAATCTCTGGATCGAGGGGGATCAAGTCGTCAAGACTCATTGAACTCCTGCGCATGAAAAATTACAAACACCCGTGAAGCGACAAGTGGGAAGGAGACAGATAAAATAAGAAATAAAAATAAGAAAAAGAAAAAAGAAAAAGGAGAATGTGAAAATTATCGCGAGGTAGGGATGTGAGCTAGACACGGGGGTTCAAGAGATCCTAAAATAATCAAGCACGTTGCCTCCCCGGTAACGGCGTCATAAACTTGACCGACGCCCCGCTTGAGTCGCGGCGGCGCGGTGTCGTTTACCGCAAGTTTCACGGTTAGTGTAGGGTGCGGGAATATCGAACTCAGGGAGGCGAGGTTGTGCTTGGGTCAGGTAGGACCTAAATCACCCCGAGGGGCGAGCTAGCCCGAATCGGTGGATGGTTGTCACGAAAGGAAATGAAAGCGTATGAACAAAAAGAAAGTAAACCCGGGACTTTGGTTTCCAACCCGACGAGAGACTCTCGTCGATACGGCCTACGGGTATGGATAGCGATCGGGATTAGGGTCTAATGGTGAGACGTTGCCTCTGAAAGTGGTACCAGCGTCCCATGGGCCTGATATTCCGGTCGGTGCCCAGGATGATACACCGGACTTCCCGGATTCGATCAGTGGGCACTCCCATGTCCATTAACACTGATCGATCCCGGGAGCACTAAGTCTGCAACGATATCTCCCGACGTCTCATCCTGCCGCTCCCGCGTGCTAGGATTTGGCGTCTACGCTAAAGGCGTGAGCTATGGCTAGGGAGTCAACCGCCAAGTTTATTCCCCCTCGGCCCGACGGTCAAAGGCGGTCTTTTTCCCGCCGATGACAATGAAACGCCCCGCGTAACCGTTAGATTCCTACCCCCTATCGATTTCCTAACCCTATGGACGCATCGGGAAGAGCCCCCGAAGGGGTTTCCACCAAAATCCCAGATTTGGGAACTAATCACAAAAATTCATGAAAAAGCAATCTAAATGAAATTTAACCGTTGAAATCATAATCGGACAATTGCAATGCGGAAGTAAAGGAGTAATAAAGACAATACTAAAAATTTAGAAAGATCTGAAAACTTACTTAAGAGTAACAATTACAGCCGTCACAAGGAAATAAAACAGTAAAAAATACAACAGCCCCCGTTTCTGGAACCCTAGGGGTTCTATATATAGATTTTCGCATCAACCGATCGGTTGACAAGTCAACCGATCGGTTGATCCGTTACAGATAAATTACAGAAAACGGCGAGTTTTCACCCGATCTCATGAACCGATCGGGTGAGTTCTTGAGCGACCGGTTGGATCTTGGAGCAGTCGGGTGAACCGGTCGGTTCGACACCCGTGTCTTCAGCTCCTTTTCTCAGCTACAGATGAACCGATCGGGTGAGAGTCACCAGATCGGTTGGAATTCTGCTCGAAAAAACAGAGAACAGCCACCCACAGAACCGGTCTGTGAACCGGTCGGGTGACTTCTTTGTGAGCTGCTGTAGAGACCGGGTGGTGCACGCGTGCATCACCCGATCGGTTGAAGATGATCAACCGACCGGGTGAGGGGTTGAAAGATGAATTCTTCGACGTTTGACCCCCTGGATCATGCGTGACTTCTCCAGTTGCTCCGGGGACTTGGGATATCATCGTAAAACGTCCCATACGTGGTCGAACTCCTGCAATCATGGACAAACAAAGAAAAGTGAAAGAAAACGGGAAAATATACGAAAACGAATAAGAGACGGCGGAAAACACGGAGAAACACAAAAGAAAACATGCGTGAATATATGAAATATAAGCGCATGTCAAAAGGCCCCTCTAAAAGTAAATGGTCCAAATCTTTCCTCTTCAGTAGAAGGATTTGACTAAAACAGGAAATGTGCCTTCAAAAATTAAGAAACAGTATCAAAAAAGAATCCTAAAATGGAATAATTTAATCAGAAAATTCAAGTTAAAATAGGAGTACGGAACCTGACGAATAAAGCGTTAAGAAAGTTCAATAAAAAGAGAAAATCACAAATTTATAAGCAGAAAGCTTTACCCTTTGAACAAAATGAGAATGGACTCCTTGTTCATCACAGAAGAGTTTTGATCAGATGATTTTATTTTTTCTTCTTTTTTCCTAGTTTCCTCCAAATCCAACAAATCTATGAGGAGCCAAATTAGGGCTTAATTCAGATTCATCAAAAAATTAAAAAAATAAGTAAAGTAAAATCAAATAAAGATGCGAGCTTTTACCTCAGGATTTTGGAAAGGGGCGAGAGTTCTTGAAGGGGCGAGAGGGCATAGAGAGAGGACGAAGAAGTCCCTCTTCAAACATGACGGTGAGAACAAAGGCGACATCTTTGTGAGAGCGAAGGACATCTCACGGCTTCTCACTCCATGCCTTGTTGTAGATGATGTCAAAGGCGGTGATTGTGACTATCGGCTCCTCCATCGCTGAGATTACAAAGGGATCACGACTATGGCAGTAACCTTCGAAGGGATCAGAACTTTAGTGCGGAAGGGGCTTGAGGGAGGACTGATTGATTTTGGGTTGGAAAGAGAGATTTAGAGAAAGAAGGGGGAAATTTTGGGGCCAAAAAAAGCCGCGCAGTGAAAAACAATTAGAGGGAAATTTTTTGGGTGTTTTGGGGATATAAAATTTCTTTTATATTTCAATTGATAAATATAATTTAAAATGCCTTGAATACACTGACGGACATAACTGTTGGTGCTTGCTTCAATATCACCAACGGTTAACCTGAACTGTGGCTAATGTGGCATATTGTAGTAGTGACCGGATAGACCGTGAAAGTGGAGCTATTTTTGCGACTACATTTGCATTTGACGATATGCAAATTATATGGCCTGAACATAGAGCACGAAGAGCCATTGACATTTGATGAAGCCCAAACATCGAGAGCATTTGCAGAGTGGCGGATATTTTGTAAGAACGCTGGTACTCCATTTAAGCTATGTGGGAATTTTAAAAGAAAAAGGAAAATCAAAGCGGATGACAATGAACAATTTTGTCCAAAATAATGTGGCTTGTGTGTGAACCATCCTTTCTGCAACAAATGGAGTTTAAACACTACTACAGATTTGGGCTTGGGTAACGCCACTTAGATAGCGCTTTTAAAAAGCGCTATCTAAGTGAGCTCTTGTATAGCGCTTCTGCACTTATAGAAAATAAAAATAAATCAAAATTAAGATAAAAATCACTTAGATAGCGCTTTTTGTTAAAGCGCTATCCAAATAATACCTTACATAGCGTTTTTTGTTAGCGGTATGGTAGTAATCGTTACGTAAGCACTTTTATTAAATAATACACATATGTATTATCCTTTGATAGCGCTTAGAGCACTCCCACCGGGCGCATTTTGGAGGGGGATTTTGGTGGATTTTTGCAAAACCCACCCCCCCAAAATGCCCCCCCTCTCCAACGCATTCCAATGAAAAGCCCCATCCAAAATGCGGGATTTTGAGGATTTTGGGTTTAAAATGCGGGATTATTGAAACAATGGTTTTTTTCTTCAAAAATTTGTATTTTTTGGGGGAAAATTCGGCCAAAATCACTACCTCTGCATTTTGGGAAAAGCCCTCCGCTGGATATGAAGCGTATTTTAGGATGGGGATTTTGGCCAAAATCCCTCCCCCCATATTTTGGCAAAAGCCCCCCATGGACATGCTCTTAGAGCACTCCCACCGGGCGATTTTGGAGGGGGATTTTGGTGGATTTTTGCAAAAAACACCCCGCCCAAAATGCCCCCCCCCCTCTCCAACGCATTCCAACGAAAAGCCCCTCCTAAAATGCGGGATTTTGGGTTTAATTAATTTTTTATTGATTTTGGGCGCATTTTGTGGAATATAGCCATTTTTCCTTCAAAAATTTGTACTTTTTTGGGAAAATTCGGCCAAAATCACCACCCTTGCATTTTGGGAAAAGCCCACCGCTGGATATGAAACGCATTTTGTGGATGTGATTTTGACCAAAATCCCCTCCCCGCGTTTTGGTAACAGCCCCGGTGGGACTGCCCTTAGCGCTTGAAATTTCGCTGATGCGGCCGCCAATCTTTTTCGTTCCCCCTTTTTATTCCCGGCCCTTCTCCTATCTCAAACTGTCTTTCTCTCTCCTCAGCTATTTTGGCCGACACCGCCGCCGCCGTCGCATGCGCTTCACGTGGGTTCTCTCTGGCGATCTCAGGTCGTCGAGAGGCTTTCGGAGATCCGATAGCGGCAACGCAGACAGGTCAGCTTATCGGATCTGGTTACTTAATCGGGTTCCTTTTCGTTAGATGGTTTCGCATCATCCGCATTGGGTTGCTCAAGCGGATTTCGATTAATGTTTGCTATTTTTGTTTCGATTTTGAAGTTGGGTTTTGGAGGGAGGTTCGTGTCTTTCGGTGGCTAGGGTTTGAATTCCCGTGAAAAGAGACTTTGATCAGTGATCACACAGAGAGTCTGGAATTTGTTTTCTTTCTGGGTTTTTCTTTGTCAAAAGAACTCTTCTTGTGGGGTTTTAGTGTTCTGGATATCTGTGGGTTCAAGGAAGTGGCGTTCGATTGTTTTGGGGTTTAGGTTTGTTGTAGGGTTTTTGTGAGGATAGTAGCAGCTGAAGGAGAAGGCGCGAAGATTGCAGCGGGTTGTTGGATCCTTGATCTTGGGGGATTTGAAACTCAGCCGTTGGATATGCTTTTGGGGTATTAATCTGAGCCGTGGAACTGAGTGGAAGGAGATCTGATCTGGGCCGTCCATGCTTGATGGCCGTTGGAGCAGCTGGCATCTGCGTTAGGCGTAACAAACTCTGAAGGGGATAAAAGCCAAGGGAATTATTGTAGAAAGCATCGTCGTTGAAGTAAAAAGCAAATAGAAATTCCCTTTTGATTTCTTCTTCCCATTTCTCTTTGCTTTTGTGTTTTGCTTTGTTTTTGTAGATTTTAACAATGGGGAAGACGGGTGGACGGCGTAATGAGAAAGATGACGTTCCAAAAGAGCCAAGCCCCTCACAATTGGTATCAAAGCCACCCCTGGTCGAAGGCGATGGCAAAGGATTGGGTGGGCCGGAGGAGAACTTTGAGGCGTGCCCGTGGGAAGAGAGATTCATGAAGCTGGAAATGGCGGCTGATTATCAGCGAGAGCTCAGCTTCCGGATGCAGCATCAGATGGATAGATCAATGGCGGAACAGGCGAATATGAGAGCTGACATTGCAGATCTGAAGGGGCAACTCTCTACTCAGTTCTGTAATATCAATGCGCAACTGGTGGGAATCACGAGCAAGCTGGATGGTAGTAGCTCAGATAGGCATCTCATACTGGCCAACAACCCAAATGCTGGGCCAAGGAGAACCAATCAGGATGGTAATCCACTAAACTCCTTTGTAGAAGATGTATCAAGTAATAGATGTTATAATGGCAATATTGAGTTTCATCCTAAAAGGGCTGCGACCAGAGTTTCCCTTGTTTAGGGGAACTGAGGATGTAATTCCATGGCTGAGCCAAGCTTTGCAGATTTTTGCATATTACAACACAGAGAAGAGTGGTTGGGTTAAGACTTGTGGGTTTTATATAAAAGAAGAGGCCCTTCAGTGGTTTGAATGGGCTAAGGTTAATGTGGAGAATTTTTTTGAATGGGAAGTCTATAAGGAGCTGCTAGCACGTTTTGGACTACCAGAGATGGAGAGGCCTTTCCAATCCTTTTCAAATCTTAGGCAAACTACTTCAGTCCGTGAGTATCTCAAGAAGCTGGAGCAGATCATAGGATTTTTGGAGAAACTACTAAGGGAGTATATACGGGATAAATTTGTTGGTGGGTTGAAGGATGAGATCAGATATGAAGTCATGGCTGCTAGACCTACTGACTTGAGATCTGCTATATTTTTGGCTAAAATTTCTGAAGAAAAGTTCATGCAAACAAGAAGAGGGATTAAGACTCTCACTAATCCAGCTGTACCCCAAGGGAAAACAGTGGTGAATGCAGCCCAAGGCAGGGTTATAGGTGCTTCAGAGCTACCAGCCACAGCTAGAAGACTAACACAGGAAGAGATTATACATAAAAGGAAAAATAGGTTGTGTTTTGGTTGTGATGAAAAGTGGAGCCCAGACCATAAGTGTAAGAGAGCATTTTTAATGGAGGGGGTATGGAATGGGAATGATGTGGATCCAGGAGAAGATGCAGTAGGAATTGAGGTAGAATTGAATAAAGAATTATCAAGCAAATCTGTTGAAGGGATCATAGAAGACTCAGCTGCTATATCACTACAAACCATGTGTGAGCTACCAGCTGCCAACACATTGAAAATGGAGGGAAGTATCAAGGGGCAGAGTGTTCACATCTTGGTTGACTCTGGGTCTACACATAGTTTTATCCATCCAAGGTTGGTCCACTCACTGGGCCTACAGATAGAAGTTTCTAAGAATTTTGATGTCTGGGTAGATAATGGGGAGAAGTTGGTTTGCTCAGGGGTCTGCAAGGGAGTCCAGCTTCATTGCCAAGGGGTCACTGTGTTGGTGGACCTGTTGCTGCTTCCTATGGGGGAAATCAAATTGTGCTAGGGGCTCACTGGTTAGGTGAATTGGATGATATTATCATGAACTTCAAGAAGTTACAGATGAAATTTCATTACCAAGGGAGGGATTGTGTTTGGCAAGGAGCTAGACGTGAATCTCAGTGGGTGGATGAGAAGCAGTTAAAGAGAATGCTGAGGCAGGAAGGGGAAGGATACATTATTCAGTTGAAGTCACTCACCTTGGCTTCCCTTAAGGAGCAATGCTCTATTATGGATTTCCAAAGTCACCCACCAGAGCTGCAAGAGTTGTTGAGGAAATATTCCAAAATTTTTGAAGAGTCAAAGTGACTTCCTCCTCCCAGGAGCTGTGATCACAATATACCCCTGGAGCCTGGTTCTAAACCTGTGTGTATACGTCCCTACAGGCATGCACATTTCTTAAAAGGAGAAATTGAAAAACAAGTTTCCGACATGCTGAAGACAGGTGTGATACGTAATAGCTCCAGTTCCTATGGATCCCCAGTGGTGATGGTGAAGAAGTCTGATGGTAGTTGGAGAATGTGTGTGGATTACAGGGCTTTAAACCAACAGACAGTAAAAGACAAGTTTCTCATTCCCATCATAGATGAATTGTTAGATGATCTCCATGTGGCTGTGGTCTTTTCCAAGCTTAACCTCAGGCCAGGTTATCACCAAATAAGAGTTAATCCTGAGGGTATTTTTAAAACTGCATTTAGAACCCATGAAGGTCACTATGAATTTGTAGTTATGCCCTTTGGACTCAGTAATGCTCCCTCAACCTTCCAATCATTGATGAATCAAATTTTTAAACCCATATTGAGGCAGTATGTGTTAGTTTTTTTTGATGATATCCTCATTTACAGCCCAACTGCAAGTTCTCATGTTGAGCACCTTACAAGGGTCTTTCAAATCCTCATGGATAACCAGCTATATGTGAAGCTTTCCAAGTGTCATTTTGCCAAGGGGTCTGTGGATTACCTGGGACATGTAATATCAGGACATGGTGTAGCAGTGGACCCAAGGAAGATAGAAGCTGTGATGCAATGGAGTATGCCAAGGAATGTGAAAGCATTGAGGGGATTCTTGGGCTTGGCAGGGTATTACCGTAAATTTGTGAAAGGCTTTGGGAGTATAGCAGCTACCCGGACAGAACTTCTGAAGAAGGGTGAGACTAATAAAAAGGGAGAATTCATTTGGAAGGAAGAAGCACAAATTGCCTTCCAGAAATTGAAGAATGCACTGGTTACTGCCCCAGTGCTAGCCATGCCAGATTTTGAGAAGGATTTTATTCTGGAATGTGATGCATCAGGTCTGGGAATAGGGGCAGTCCTAATGCAAGAGGGAAGACCCATAGCTTACCTCAGCTCTAAATTGAAGGGGAGAAACCTGCTGTTGTCAACATATGAGAAGGAGTTGTTAGCTATCATCATTGCTACCTCAAAATGGAGCCATTACCTAATGGGGAGGAAATTTATTATTAAGACAGATCATCAAAGTTTAAGCTACTTGTTTAGTCAAAAATTGCAGCTGGGTATCCAAAGCAAGTGGCTGGTAAAATTACAACAATTTGATTATAGGGTGGAGTACAAACCTGGCAAAGGAAATTTGGTTGCAGATGCTCTGTCAAGGGAAATAGAAAATGTTGACACTCTTCAAGAGGATTATTACTCCCTCTATCCCATTTCCATAGTTCAGCCTAGTTGAATGCAGGGAATACAGGACATGATTGCTAGTGACCCTTATTATGCTGCAATTGAACAGAAGATGCAAGCAGGTGATGAAGCAATGAAAAATTACCCTAAGCTAAATGGGATGTACTACTACAAGGGAAGGATATTAGTTAGTCCTAGCAATGAGGATGTTTTCAATATCCTATTACAGGAATTCCATAGTTCACCTATGGGGGGACACTCAGATGCCACCAGGACTATCCACAGGCTAAAGGAAACTTTTTATTGGAAAGGAATGAGATCCATGGTGAGAGCATTTGTGAGAGAATGTGATGTATGCCAAAGGAATAAGGCTGAGGGTGTAGCTAGTCCAGGATTGCTTCAACCCCTCCCAACCCCAGAGCAGATTTGGGAAGACATATCCTTGAATTTCATAGTAGGCCTGCCTTCCTGTGGAGATGTTAGTGCTATTTTAGTTGTGGTGGACAGACTCACAAAGTATGCACACTTCTTTTCTCATAAGTTTCCTTATACTGCCAAGCAAGTAGCTCAAGTTTTTTTTTGATGGTGTCTACAAACTCCATGGCATGCCAAAATCCATAGTGAGTGATAGAGACCCCCTATTCACAAGTCAGTTTTGGAACTATTCAGCCTCCAGGGTACCCTATTGGCTTTCAGCTCAGCCTATCACCCTCAATCAGATGGATAAACTGAAATCACTAACCGTCACTTGGAGTGCTACCTGAGGTGTTTTTGCTCACACAAATCCAATGAGTGGCACAAGTGGCTGACATTAGCTGAGTATTGGTTTAACACAACTTGGAAGGTTTCCACTCAGCTAACCCCATATGAAGCAGTATATGGAAGAAAACCCCCTACCCTGCTGAGGTATACTCCCCAGGCCTCCCAAGTCCAAGCTGTAGATGAGATTTTATTCTCAAGGGAGGTGACACTTCAGCTGCTCAAGGATAACCTGAAGAAGGCTAAGGAGAGGATGAAGCATTTTGCTGACACAAGGAGGACTGAGAGGCATTTTGAAGAAGGAGCATGTGTATATCTGAGGTTACAACCCTATAGGCAACTGAGTGCAGCAATGAAGAAACCGTGCAAATTGTCCCCTAAATACTATGGACCTTATCAGGTAGAGAAGAGGATTGGAGAGGTGGTATATAAGTTGAAAATGCCAGTGACTTCAAAAATCCATCCCGTCTTTCATGTTTCCCAATTGAAGGAGAAATTGGGTCATAGAGCTGTTCTACAGGACACTCAACCCAGCTATATGGTGGAGGTAGTGGATGATCCTGAAGCAATACTGGACCGTCGTACCTTGCAGGCCCAAAGATCCCTCATCCCTCAAGTGTTGATCAAATGGCGCCAACAGAGCGAGGAAGATGCAACATGGGAGGATTACTGGAATTTAGTGAAGAAATTTCCCAGTTTTGACCTTGAGACAAGGTCTAAAAATGGGGAAGGGATTGTGAGGATACTAGCAGCTGAAGGAGAAGACGCGAAGATTGCAGCGGGTTGTTGGATCCTTGGTCTTGGGGGATTTGAAACTCAGCCGTTGGATATGCTTTTGGGGTATTAATCTGAGCCGTGGAACTGAGTGGAAGGAGATCTGATCTGGGCCGTCCATGCTTGATGGCCGTTGGAGCAGCTGGCATCTGCGTTGGGCGTAACAAACTCTGAAGGGGATAAAAGCCAAGGGAATTATTGTAGAAAGCATCGTCGTTGAAGTAAAAAGCAAATAGAAATTCCATTTTGATTTCTTCTTCCCATTTCTCTTTGCTTTTGTGTTTTGCTTTGTTTTTGTAGATTTTAACAATGGGGAAGAAGGGTGGACGGCGTAACGAGGAAGATGACGTTCTAAAAGAGCCAAGCCCCTCACAGTTTTAGAGAGGAAATTTCCTTTTCTCTTCTTTTTGGTACTATTTCGTTCTTACGATATTGTCGGTATTTTTTTGTTCTTTTCCCTTTTTAAGTTTATTGTCTGAATTTCCCATCTTATTTCCCGTTTAGAGAAACATTTTATAACGATCTTTTTTCCCCATTTTCCATTGGTAAATTTAATTTCTCAGCATTATGTCTATGGGCTTTACATGATCCATCAATATCTTATTTTTTTTAATTCACACGAAATTTATTTATTTTTTCAATACATACGATGTACTGTAATTTGTTAGGGCTTGAATTATCTTGAATGTTTTATGAATGCACCGTGAACAATTCTCAATTTTGTTATTACATGGAGGGTTTATGGATTAGGGAATTAGGTTTTTTGGCGATGGGATTCAAGGGGTGTTAGCAGTTTGGTAGAGGATTTAGAGGTGGATGTTGTCTTTGGGGAGTAGGGATGAAGGGAGGAAGGGGACAGGGACAGGGTTCCGATCGAGGGAGGGTGCGATGGAGGAGAACGAGCTTGAAGAAGGAGATGCGTTCTCTGGCCATGAGGATGCTGCTTGTATAGATCCGGACATCGCTCTCTCTTACGATGTAAGGAAATCTCTTTTGTTTGTTCATAAAAATTTGAGCTTTTCCAGTTGAATGACCGGGGTTTGATTGAAAAACTGAAATTTGATTCTTTTGGTACTGGGATCTTCCTTAATATCAGTTCTTCAAGTTTGTAGAATTTCGGGTACCAAATGCTTGCTGTAGGAATTAGTGGTCTTCACAGTATGCTCGCTTTGGATATTAACTGAACCTCATTTGGGGTTTCTATTTGGATTCTAACTGAACCTCATCTTCTATTGGAATGTGATGGAGAGATTTCCATTTGTATTTTCTAGAATATGATGAATGAAGGTTTTGTTTGTTCTATCTTTGCCATCTTGTTTGTTCTATCTTTGCCATCAAATTGACTTCATATTCGGAAATGCGAAATCCCTGTATCAGGTTCGAAAACATAGTGAGAATTTGTGACACGTATGCACACCATGGACATATTTGCTTGTCAAATCATTATTCCTTAATTATTTAACCATATACCATGTGTGCATACACAAATGGCTGCTACACTAAATTATAAATTTGAGCTACACATTATGATATTCTAAAATGCTAACATTGTTTTCTTCTGCCAATTTCCTTGCAATCGGACTAGCAAATGTACGTTCCCAGCATGTGAAGTTTCTTGAGGCCTGAAGCCTTTGGCTTGGGAGCTTTCGACGGCTCTGGTTCCACCTTAGGTTTTTAAGCCTAAGGATCAGCCGGCTTATGTTGTGAGTTGTATCTTATCCCCCAATGCCCCATTCCCATTGTGTATTCCTAGTTATATGCTGAGAATCAACTAGTCTTGGAAAATTTTGATGGCACATGTTTTTCTTGGTGTCTTGTTCTGTGCTTCCGTATATTTTTCAGTATATTTCTCAGTGAATTTAATATGAATTTTTCCAGTTAAAGTTTCCCGTTTTGTGGCCACACATGTATTATTAGTTCATTCAGATCTTCATTCTCGTCCTCAGATCTTCATTCTCATCCTGTATATTTGTATCCACACTCAGCTAGTTTACTTCTAACTGAACTAAAACTGCACACAGACCAATTTAGAACATATTGCAAGCATCTAAATGGTTTGGGGAGAGAACATTTTCAGCATGACTTTCCTATCATCCATGCATCTTTACACACATGGTATTTTTGGTTTCATCAGAAGTTGGGCTTCTGCTTGATTCCAAGGAAAGTGGCCGAGAACTGTGGAAATGAGCTGTACAATGCATGCCCTACTTATTTGAATGTAAGCATTGCATCCTTCAGATTAATTCAATGCAACTGTAATTCAATGCAACTGAAAGAGTAGAAACACGAATGAGATTTGAGCTAGCTTTCAACCGTCTATATAAGCTATTACCTTTAGGGTTTTCCCCAACCTCCCATTTGATTATATGCATTCACATTACTGAGGAATTTGCATAATATGTTTTCAATTAGCTATGCATTTTTATCATTGGCATTTTTATATTGATTATCTTTTTCAATAAAAAGACATTCTAACCATTATGAATATCATGCATATTATATATTACTACCCAGTCATATGCATACCTAGCTATGTTGCAGTGTGTCTCTGTATCTTAACTTTTAAGAATCATTTGTGTCCTGTGTTTGTGTCCATGCTTTATAAGCTGAATCTAACTGTGCAGGAATGCTATAGGGAAAGCATGTATTATATGATGCAATTTCTACAGAAATGCACAAATTTGCTAGGATAACCATTTTGTTTTCTTAAAAATAACCACATACTATTGCTTTCTTATTCTAATTCATAATGAGTTTTCTGCTTCATTCAAGACTAGTCAATATTGTATATGTTTGAAGGTAATTACAAATTTTCCATGCTTTTCCAAATAACTTCTGGCAGTTTTCTTCAAGTGTATGCCATTTTTATAATATAACGACTGTTATACTACACTTGTTTGCAGGTATTGCTTACTCTTGTATTATTCATATTAGAGTTCTTTAGCACTTTGCCACCAAATAATATTAAAGATGAATATAATCCCCCTAATGATAGTATACCAAGATAATCACATATCTGGTATCCCTCAAATCACCAAGAATACCATTGGGGTTTGGTTATATAAGCCTTTATATCCATAGGATGAGGCATGTTGTTTTGAAGGATATTTACATGAACTCAGCAGTGTAAGGGCATTTATTTCAGTTTTGATCCTTCTATGAATTACATATGAATTTATTGTTTGGATATTAGATTACAAAGCTTGAAAATGTTTCTGGAAAGTACATGGATTTAATATACATTTAAGTATGGATTAACTCTCTTTGAAACATATATCTTAATCTTGCATATTGATGTTGCACTCAATATGATATAGCTGGAAACCGGAAGGCTATTGTTATCCATGTCCCTTACCGTCTGAGGAAGGCTTTCAGAAAAGTTCATGTTAGGCTTGTCCGGGAGTTGGAAAAGAAGTTCAGTGGCAAGGCAATATGCTTCCTACATTGACATATACATGCTCAGGCTTGCAATTACTTGATACAGTTCCTGTACATATTAATCATAGTTGTATCTGCAAGCCATTATTCTCAGTGGACCCCTGGATTGATAATAGAAGGCATGTTTGTCTTTGGACATTTTTAAGTTACTGATACGAATCGCTTGCCGTTTGGATCAAATCAGCGAATAAATGATTAAAACAGCGATTTAAAGGTGGAAAAATGTAAAATAGTGGAAAAACAATGAGAAAGCAAAGAACTTGATAAGGATTCTTCGAGGCGAATCAATCTCCTAGCTTTTATTGAACGCCTAAAAGCCTAAATAGCATCAAGATGATAACTAGATTGTTCGAAGACAAATCAAGCATAAACTAACAATGACGGCTAGCCCTAATTATAAAGGAAAACAGGGATTTACTAATTTGGTCTGACTAGACCAAAATACCCCTGAGGTGACTAATACCGGCCCCCACGTCTCCTCCTGCGAACGTAAACAATCATGGGCTCCCCGCTAGCCGCATCTCCCGCGTGTGTGCCCAGCCCAAGCGGCGCATCCGCATCAATACCCCCCCTAAAAGATCCACCTTGTCCTCAAGGTGGAAGTCAGGAAACTGCTCCCGCATCACGTCGTAGGCTTCCCAAGTCACATCACAGTCCGGTAGACCCGCCCAATAGATCAGTACCTCCTTCCGCCGCCCCGGGCCCTGATGAACCGCCCTCACATCCACAGGCTCAAGTAGTACCTCCATGTCCTCCGTCAAGGTAGGAGGCAAAGTAGAAGACACAGCCTGATCTCCGATAGCCTTCCTCAGCTGCGACACGTGGAACACCGGATGTATTCCCGAGGACGCGGGTAACTCCAACCGGTACGCCACCTGGCCAATCCTGGCCATCACCCTGTATGGACCGAAATATCTAGCTGACAGCTTCTCATTCGGCCTCCTCGCCAAAGATCTCTACCGGTACGAACGCAGCTTGAGATACACCATGTCTCCCACCTGAAACTGTACATCCCGTCGATGCCCATCAGCCGTGGCCTTCGTCACCTGCTGAGCTCGTAGCAGATGCTTCCTCAGCTCCTCTAGCAAACTATCCCTCTCCCCCATGTACTCCTCCACCCGAGACACTGGAGTCTGTCTGTCACCAAAACGGAGCAAGGGTGGGGGGTCCCTCCCGTACAGCACTCTAAATGGCGTCGTCCCTGCCGCAGAGTGGTACGGAGTATTGTACCAGTACTCTGCCCACACTAACCACCTATGCCACTGACGTGGTGTCTCTGAGGTGAAGCACCGCAAGTATGTCTCTATGCTACGGTTGACCAACTCCGTCTGGCCGTCGGTCTGGGGGTGGTAGGCCGTACTCCGCTTCAGGACCGTACCCTGCACCCTGAATAGCTCTCGCCAGAAGCCACTCATAAAAACCTGGTCCCTGTCGGACACGATGGACCCTGGCACCCCATGTAACCGTATCACCTCCCTCGTGAAAGCAGTAGCTACCGACACTGCCGTGTATGGATGCTTCAATGGAATAAAGTGAGCGTACTTACTCAGGCGGTCCACTACCACAAATATCACCGTGTAGCCATCGGACCGTGGTAGTCCATCAATGAAGTCCATCGTCACCTCCTCCCAAACCCTCTCTGGCAATGCCAACGGCTGTAGTAGGCCCGCTGGGGCCATAGCCATGTACTTGTGGCGTTGGCAAACGTCACAAGCTGCGACTAGGCGCGCGATCCTCTTCTTCATTCCGGGCCAATATAGCTCTCTGGCCATCCTCTGGTAGGTCTGCATTACCCCTAAATGGCCCCCGGTCACCGAACTGTGAAACTCCTGGAAGAGGACCGGTATGAACTCTGAGCTCCGTGGTATCACCATCCTCCCCTGGTACAGCAATCTGCTCCCTGCTAACGAGTAACCAACCGGTCCGTCCTCGCCACTCTGCAGTCTCTCCCGGGTCTGTCATAACTCCGCATCTGCCTCTGCCTCCTGCAACATCGGCTCCCAACCCAACCACATAGGCAGTGACAACGCCCTCAAGTCGATGCCATCCTCCCTACGTGACAAGGCATCAGCAGCCTTGTTCTCCAACCCGGGCCTGTACTCGATGTCGAACCGGTATCCCACCAGTTTGGACAACCAGTGCTGGTGCTTCTCAGTGACAAGCCTCTACTCCAGTAAGCACTTGAGGCTCCGCTGGTCCGTGCGAACCACGAACTCCCTCCCCAACAAGTACGGTCGCCACTTCTGAATCGCGAAGACTATGGCCATAAGCTCCCGCTCATAAACTGATTTCAGTCATGCTCTAGCGGTCAGCACCTGACTGAAATAAGCTATGGGTCTACCCTCCTGCATAAGTACCGCTCCCAGCCCGTACCCCAAGGCATCCGTCTCGACCACGAACGATATGCTGAAATCTGGCAAGGCTAGAACCGGTGCCGTCGTCATAGCCACCTTCAAGGCCTCAAAGGCCTTGGTGGCTTCCTCCCCCCACTTGAAACCGTCCTTCAACTGCTCGGTGAGAGGCCACGCAATCATGCTGTAGCCCTTGACGAACTTCCTGTAGTAGCCTGTCAGCCCCAAAAACCCCCTCAAAGCTCGTAGCGTAGTAGGAAGCGGCCAATCTAGTGTAGCTGATATCTTCGATCTGTCGGCCGCTACCCCCTCTACCGACACTACATGGCCTAAGTACTCAATTCGCAGCTGTCCAAAGCTGCACTTCTTCCTGTTGGCGAAGAGCTGATTCGCCAACAGCTCCTTGAATATTATCTCCAAGTGGCATATGTGCTCCTCCATATCCCGGCTGTAGACCAGGATGTCATCAAAAAATACAAGTATGAACCGCCGTAGGTAAGGCTGGAACACCTTGTTCATGAGGGCCTGGAACGTCGACGGAGCATTCGTCAAGCCAAAAGACATGACAAGAAACTCGTAATGACCCTCATGGGTCCGAAAAGCGGTCTTTGGCACATCCTCTGGCCGCATCAGTATCTGGTGGTACCCCGCTCTCAGGTCGATCTTCAAAAAGACCGTTGCCCCATGTAGCTTGTCTAACAGCTCGTCAATCACCGGAATAGGGAACTTGTCCACAACAGTCTCCCTATTCAGCGCCCGGTAATCGACATAGAATCTCCAACTCCCGTCTTTTTTCTTCACCAACAACACTGGTGAAGAAAAAGGACTCACACTGGGCTGTATCACCCCCGCCTGCAGCATCTCCCGCACCAACCGCTCTATCTCGTCGTTATGCGAATGCGGGTATCTGTATGGCCGCACGCTGACTGGAGCCCCATCCCCCCGTAGCACGATCGCATGCTCGTGTCCCCTCTGCGGTGGTAGCCCCTGTGGGCTCTGAAACACCTCTTGGTACTGCTCCAGTATCGGCTCCACCTCCCCTGCGGTCTCTGTCTGCTGCTCCTCCTCAGTCGACAACCCCTGACACTCCACCAGGAAACCCTCACCCTCCTCCTACAACGCCCTAATGATGGCCTTGAAGGCCACAACCGAAAAGCAGAGTGTAGGGTCTCCGGTCAGCACCACCGTCCGGTCACCGTCCTGGAACTCCATCCGCAGGAGCTTCCAGTTCACCTTCATCTCCCCCAACTTCTTCAACCACTGTACCCCCAGAATGATGTCCACATTCCCCAACTCCAGCGGTAAGAAGTCCTCCACTATCTGTATGCCCTGCAGCATCAGGCACACCCCCTTGCAGAGCCCAGCGCTCTCCTCCATCTTCCCCGGCCCCAGCAACACTGTGAATCTCTCCAACGTGCTCAGATCCAACCCATGACGATCCACCAACTTCTTAGAAATGAAGTTGTGAGTCACCCCACTGTCAATAAGGACCGTCACCGCCTGCTCTGCCAACGTCCCTGATAACTTCATGGTATGATTCGGAGTGAATCCTACCACAGAGTTCAGGGAGACCTCCGCCACGTCCATGTGTACATTCACCTCCACCACCTGCTCTGGCTCCAGTACCTCCTCCTCATACTCCTCGTCGGGTACGATCACAATCTGCAGTAACTTGCTCGCACATCGGTGACCGGGGCTGAACTTCTCGTCGCAACGGAAGCACAACCCTGCTGCACGCCTGGCCCACATGTCCGCCTCTGTCAGTCGCCTACCTGGTACCACCCCTGGCCTGACCTCTCCTCTAGGCTCCACTGGGGCTCCTGCCGTTGGCCGTAGAGGAACTGGTGCTGCCGTACTGCGCTGGCACTGGACTCCCCAGGCCCCTCTGATGCGCCTCTCCTCCGTGTGCTTTTCCTTCGCCATGTGGGCTAGACGGAGGACATCCTCCAAGTCATTGGGCCTCTGCATCCGAAGCTCTACCCATATCGAGGGCTTCAACCCCCTCATGAAACTCCCGATCAACACCTGGTCAGACACCCCCCGCAACCTGCTAGCCAACATCTCGAACTTCTCCACGAAGTCTCGAACTGTCCCCTCCTGTCGTGGTGCCGACAACTGCTCATAGAAGTCCCCTCCGGATTTCTCCTGGAACCGGTCGAGAAGGTATGAAGAGATCTCCTCCCAGGAGCGAAAAGGAGAGCGGGCTGTCTTCCACCGGTACCAGGCTAGGGCCTTGTCCTCGAAATAGATCCCTATAGCACGCAAGACCTCCTCCTCTGTCAGCTGCATCACCTGGAAGTAACGCTCGGCCCGGTAGACCCATCCGTTAGGATCGGTGCCATCAAATGTTGGCATCTTCAGCTTCTTCAGCCTTCGATCCGCGTTTATGTCACCGTACTGTGCCCCAAACCCTCCACCGTGCTGTCCTCCATACCCGCCACGGCCGCCTCCCGGCACCATCACGCCCACTTGCCCCCCTCCGGGGCCTCCGTCGCCTCCCTCGTACAGCTCATCAGGCCATTGAGGCCGCTCCATATCCCCCTCCGGGATGTAGTTCCCCAAACAGTCCAGTGGTCGTGGTGGCTAGAAAAAAATGGGCTCTCTAGCCCCTCCGTGCGGCTGACCGGGTGCTATCCGGCCCTCCAGATGGCCCCCTGGGCCCCAAAATTGGGCTGCAGGAGCCCCAATCGTCGCCCCGTGAGCCCCTCTTCCTCCGTCGGTCCTCGTCGTCGCTCCTGGGGGCTGAACAAACCCCTCCACGCCCCCCAAAAGGCCTTAGTGGTCTCGCAGGGCCTCTAAAACGCGTCGCCGGGTCCTCAGGAGGGGTGGCCCAGGCTGTGGCGCCACCCCAAAGCCCTACCGGAGCCGCCGCACCCCCAAAAGGGGTTCCCCCACCTCCTGCGTCCCCCGACGGGGGCGCCCAGCCTCCAGCGCCCCCTGGCGGGGGCGCTCCGCCTCCCGCGCCCCCCGGAGGGGGCGCTCCGCCTCCAGCGCCCCCCGGCGGGGGCGCCAGCCTCCAGACACCCCCCACAGGGGGTGTCGCTACCGTTGGGGGGGCGATAGTGCCCGTCGAGCCCCCCAGGCCCGGCTGGGCCTGTCGAGCTCTCGGCATGCCCAGTTGGGCCTATCGCACTTCCGGCAGGCCCAGTTGGGCCTGCCGTGCTTGCCGCGAGGGCTTTGTGGGCCCCGCTGCCTTCCCCCACAAACCCTAGAGGGTTTGGCCAGCCGTCTTCTTGGTTTGGAGGGTTGGTAGCCGCCGTTTCGACGACAAACCCTTCCGGGTTTTTGCCTCGATTTCCTCCGATAGCCGTCGAGATGATCTGGAGCATCGTCATCATCGCCGGGATCTGCGTCACCTCCCTCGCCGTTTTCGCCGCCTCGATCCTCATGTGCATGAGTTCGACTTGGATATCCTCTTGCGTATGGGCGTGATCCTTGTGGGAGATCTCCATGGCCGTCTTCAATGATTGAATATCCTCGCCCATGGCCCTCTTCAATTCCTCCTTCTCGCGGTTGATTTCTTTACGAAACCATTGAAGCCGTTCTTCCGTCGCGCCGCCTCTTGTCCCTCCCGCCATTAGATCTCACCGCTCTGATACCAATTTGATACGAATCGCTTGCCGTTTGGATCAAATCAGTGAATAAATGATTAAAACAGCGATTTAAAGGTGGAAAAATGTAAAATAGTGGAAAAACAATGAGAAAGCAAAGAACTTGATAAGGATTCTTCGAGACGAATCAATCTCCTAGCTTTTATTGAACGCCTAAAAGCCTAAATAGCATCAAGATGATAACTAGATTGTTCGAAGACAAATCAAGCATAAACTAACAATGACGGCTAGCCCTAATTATAAAGGAAAACGGGGATTTACTAATTTGGTCTGACTAGACCAAAATACCCCTGAGGTGACTAATACCGGCCTCCATGTCTCCTCCTGCGAACGTAAACAATCGTGGGCTCCCCGCTAGCCGCATCTCCCGTGTGTGTGCCCGGCCCAAGCGGCGCGTCCGCATCAGTTACACTGATGTGTTTCATGTGTTCTTTCTTTGGGATGTAATTTTGGTTGCCACAAGAAGGATTATGAGACCACCAAAGAAAGGCTCCGCCGTTACACGTCCATGCAGCTGCACTCTGACTGCTATGCATGATGCAATATTGGAAGATATTGTATATCCTGCAGAGATTGTTGGGAAGCGTGTTCGATACAGAATTGATGGCTCCAAAATCATCAAAGTAAGAAAGTATTTCATTCTGGGCCAACTTTTTTCATCATCCTTTTTTTATATTTTACTTATATTGTTTGACGAGGAGCCTGAGCGGGAACCCACCAATGGAGAGATGATGCGAATGATGCTCCAGATGATGCAAGTGTAGCAGGGCGTGCTCCTGCAAGTCCAGAATGCTCCGCTTGCTCGAGCTGGTCGGGCAATCCAGGATGCCCCTCGCTCTGAGCCGGGAGCGAAGCAATTTCGGGAGCTGGGTCCCGCATATTTTGATGGGTCTGAGGGTCCTCTGGCTGCCGATGAGTGGATTCGGAACATTGAGGATAACCGGGCGATGGCGAAGATTAATCCGGCTGGATGGGTTGATTTGGCTAAGAGGCAGCTGAAGGATAATGCCAGAAACTGGTGGGATGCTGAAGAGAAGATGCTGGTGGAGCCGATAGTTTGGGCTACCTTTAAGTCCAGATTTGATGGAGAATTATTCCCGAAGGCTGCAAGGCAGGCGATGCTGCAGCGCTTCATAGATTTGAAGCAGGGGAGCTTGTCGGTGGATCAGTACCACCAAGAGTTCACGAGGCTCAGTCGATTTGCACCGAAGATGGTGCAAGATGCCGATGAGAAAGCTCAGCGATTTCTTCAGGGACTTGCCTTGGAGCTTCAGAGCTTTGTGACCTCTTCTGACCTGGAGACATACCAGAAGGTCCTGGTTGCTGCGAGGCGGCAGGAGTTGAATTTGAACCAGAGGAGGGGACAGGTTTCAGGAGCTGGGAAGAGGCCTGTGGAGCCGGTCCGTGCTGTGGTTAGACCGGGATTCAGGCCTGTTCAGCCTGTTCAGTTCAAGAGGCCAGGAGGGCCTATTCTGAAGACTTTCCATTTCTGCGGCAAGACCGGGCACCTCAGGGATCAGTGTAGGAGGTTCCTGGGGCAGTGTATTGTCTGCGGAGATCCTGCCCATACCATCAGGGAGTGTCCCAAGTCGAAGCAGCCTTGGCGGGCTCCTATTGCAGTACAGCCGTTACAGCAGCGTGCTCCTGTGCCCGCTGGACATGGAGCACCCCTTGTTCCACAGAGACAGGCCTTTCCGCAGGCTGTTCCACCGAGAGGGCAGGCCTTTCTGATGACTGAGGAGGAGAGCATGGCTGTGGACGAGGTTATCACAGGTAACTTCCCTCCTAGCTGTTTCTTCCTTAGTTATGTTTGATTGTTAGATTATGTTGTTTGCTTGCACATGATTGTTGCTAGACTAGGGCTTGATTGTTAGACTGTTTGTAGGTGTGATTTTGGTGTGCACATTTCCTGCACGAGTTCTCTTTGACTCTGGTGCATCGATGTGCATTATTTCTCGGAGCTTCGTGTAGAAGCATTCCTTGTCGACGTCCCCTCTTTCCAAGAGTTGGAATATTGTTACAGGGAATGGCGTGGTCTCGGTGCATCGTGGTTGCAATTCTTGCTCGTTGGTGGTTTGTGGACATGAGCTTTACGCTGATTTCATCGTCCACGACATCATCAACTATGATGCAGTTCTTGGGATGGACTGGCTTGCGAGCTTCTATGCTACGATTGACTGTCGGAGGAAGAAGGTGGTGTTCGAGATTCCCGGACATCCAGTATTTGAGTTCAGTCGAGGTAGCAGTTCGCTTGGTCCTGTCAGATTTCGGGCCAGACCAGTGGAGGTTGTGGTTATGCAGATGAAGTTGGAGAGGCCAGCTGTGGTGCGAGATTTTGATGACGTCTTCCCCAAGGAGATGTCTGGACTGCCACCTGATCGAGCTTTGGAGTTTTCTATTGATCTTATTCCAGGTGCGCAGCCCATTTCGAAGGCACCATATCGTATGGCGCCAGCAGAGTTGGAGGAATTGCGTAGGCAGTTGGATGAACTTATGCAGAAGGGTTACATCAACCCTAGTGTGTCTCCGTGGGGAGCACCGGTGTTGTTGGTGAAGAAGAAGGATGGTTCGCGTCGCATGTGCGTGGACTATCGGGAGCTGAATGCGGTGACCATTAAGAACAAATACACGTTGCCTCACATCGATGATATCTTTGATCAGCTGGGAGGATCGAGGGTTTTTTCTAAGTTGGATTTGAGGAGTGGTTACCATCAGTTGAAGGTGAAGAAGGATGATGTTCTGAAGACAGCGTTCAGGATGAAGTATGGACACTACGAGTTTGTGGTTATGCCTTTCGGTGTAACCAACACACCCGCAGTTTTCATGAATCTGATGAACCTTATTTTCTATGACTTTTTAGATAAGTTTGTCGTTATCTTTATTGACGACATTCTGATCTATTCTAAGTCGGAGGAAGAGCATGCCTCGCACTTGAGGGCGGTGCTGGAGATTTTGAGGAAGCATCGGTTGTATGCTAAGTTTTCGAAGTGCGAGTTTTGGTTGGATAGAGTTGCTTTTCTCGGGCATGTGGTGACTGGAGATGGTATTTCAGTGGATCCCGAGAAGATTAGGGCCATCAGGGAGTGGCCTGTTCCGTCGTCTGCGTCTGAGATTCGAAGTTTCCTTGGTTTAGCGGGATACTATCGGCGTTTCATTAAGGACTTTTCCCGTATTGCTGAGCTGATGACCAGTTTGACATGGAAGGATGTACCTTTTGTTTGGTCAGGTGATTGTGAGAATGCTTTTGGTGTTCTGAGGGAGAGATTGACGACTGCCCCTATTCTTGTTGTACCTGATCGCAGCGGTGGATTTGAGATCTTTTGCGATGCTTCTGGCAAGGGTCTCGGTTGTGTGTTGCATCAGCACGGACATGTTGTGGTGTATGCTTCGCGTCAGCTCAAGACTCATGAGAAGAATTACCCGACGCATGACTTGGAGTTGGCTGCCGTTGTGTTTGCTCTTAAGATTTGGAGGCACTTCTTGCTGAGTGAGAAAGTGAAGATCTTCACCGATCACAAAAGCATGAAGTATATTTTTACTCAGAAGGAGCTCAACATGCGACAGCGTCGATGTTTGGAGCTCATGGCGGATTATGAGATTGATTTGCAGTATCACCCTGGTAAGGTGAATGTGGTTCCTGATGCGCTGAGTAGGCTTCCAGCGGTGATGATTTTGACCTCGCAGTGGAGATTGTAGCAGGATTTTTGCGAGTCTGGTGAGGAGATTGTTCTTTCTGGGGAGGCTTCTTCGTTGATCTGTATGCAGATACAGTCGACGATTGTGGATCGGATCAAGGCTGGCCAGGCTGAGGATCCGAAGCTGGTGAAGATTCGGGGGCAGGTGGAAGCCGGTCTGCAGACTGACTTTTTGATTCATGAGGATGGCTCGCTGAGGTTTGGAGCCAGGTTGTGTGTGCCAGCTGGGGATATCAGAGAGGAGTTGATGGTGGAGGCACATAGTTCACCGTATTCTGTGCATCCTGGTGGGACCAAGATGTACAAGGATCTTCGTCTGAATTATTGGTGGCATGGCATGAAGAGGAGCGTGGCTCAGAGTGTGGCCAAGTGTTTGGTTTGCTAGCAAGTGAAGGCGAAGCATCAGCGTTCGGCAGGGTTGCTACAACCGCTTCCGATTCCGGAGTGGAAATGGTAACACATCACTATGGATTTTGTGACTGGACTACCTCGGAGTCCGAAGCAGAATGACGTGATTTGGGTGATCGTAGATCGATTGACCAAATCCGCACACTTTATTTCATTCCGAGTGGGACACTCCACTGAGGCGCTAGCGAGGAGATATATGAAGGAGGTTGTACGACTTCACGGAGTCCCCGTGAGTATCGTGTCGGACAGAGACACGAGGTTCACATCTCAGTTCTGGCAGAGTTTACAGAAGAGTTTGGGTACGCGTCTGAGTTTCAGCACGGTGTACCATCCGCAGACGGATGGTCAGTCCGAGAGGACGATTCAGATCTTGGAGGACATGCTGAGGGCGTGCATGTTGGATTTCAAGGGTTCGTGGGAGGACCATCTACATCTGGTAGAGTTCTCTTACAACAACAGCTTCCAGGCAAGTATTGGCATGGCGCCTTTCACCGCTCTTTATGGGAGGAAATGTCGGTCGCCATTGAGTTGGGATGACGTTGGTGATCGGGAGCTGTTGGGACCTGAGATTATTGTGGAGGCCGTGGATGTTGTCAGGAACATTCGGGAGAGGTTGAGGATTACTCAGGACCGTTTTAAGCATTGGGCGGATGCTAAACGTCGTCCTTTGGAGTTTCAGCCTGGGGATCATGTGTTTCTGAGGATTTCCCTGAATCGAGGAGTGATTCGCTTTGGGAAGCGAGGGAAGTTGAGCCCGCGATACATTGGACCGTTTGATGTTTTGGAGAGGGTTGGCAAGGTAGCTTACCGCTTAGCCTTGCCGCCGTCTTTGGAAGGAGTTCACGATGTTTTTCATGTGTCGCAGCTTCGTCGATACATCAGCGATCCATCTCATGTTGTGGATTTCTCGGAGATCGCCGTTCGCCCAGATTTGACGTATGACCAGCATCCAGTGCAGATTCTGGACAGGCGTCAGAAGTCACTTCGGAACAAGGTCGTCAATCTTGTTAGAGTGATGTGGCGGCACGGTTCGCTGGGAAAGTCTACTTGGGAGAGAGAAGATGAGATGCGAGAGCGCTACCCACTTTTGTTCCTGGACACGTGAGTGTTGGGAAATTCCGAGGACGGAATTTTTCTTAAGTTGGGGAGGATGTAACGACTGGTTTTTTATGTATGGATTTTATATATATATACATTATATTATTTGTTGCTTTCCCTTCTTTGTGTTTCCCATTTCCGTCTCCTTAGCTTTCATTTTCGTTCGTTTCGTCGTGATTCTCTAGATTCTTCCGTCCGTCGCCGTGTTTGAAGTAAGTCATTCGTGACGAGCTTCATAACGTCGATATCTTAGAGTTAGAACGAGCCTAGGAGACTTAGGAAACCATCCTGGAGCTTCGCGCTCCATTTCGGAACTTATCGTGCACGTTAGCCGGTTTAAGAAGGGGCACCGACCGACTAGATGACGATCCAGTCGGTCGGCAAACCTTCTTGAACCGACTAGTGGGCTTTGATAAATGTTCAGGAGTTACTGTTTATCGTTAGTCGGTCTAAGAACGTTGGTTGACCGACTAGGTTGCAAACTAGTCGGTCAGCAATGCTTCTTTAACCGACTAACTCATTAACTATTTTTGGTACCAGTTACTGTTCACTTTTAGTCGGTCTAAGAACGTTCATCGACCGACTAGATGTCAAACTAGTCGGTCAGTAGTTGTTCTTTGACCGACTAACTCTTAGTTCAGGTTTTTGTCGGGGGTTACTGTTTACACTTAGTCGGTCTGAGTTGGTCAACCGACCGACTAGTTCCCAAACTAGTCGGTCAGTGGTTGCTCTTTGACCGACTAAACAGTACATGAAACCCTAGTTTTGTCCTAACCGCCACCAAACTCTATAAATACCCCTCCAAACGTTTTCTTCTTCTTCCTCATCACCTCAAACCCTAATTTCTCCCCCATTGAGCCCTCTTCTTCCTCAAACCCTTAATCCTTCATCCCAAGCTCATCCTTCATCATCCAACCCCTCACTTGACACATCCTACCTCTCATCTTCCTCAAACTTTCATCAAACCCCCAAAACCCATATCAAAACCTATTTCTCCAGATTTTCCCTCATTTCCAGATTTGAGCCGGATCGTTCTTCCGTTGCCGTGGTTGCTCGGCATCGTTCCTCCGCTTCTTCACGGTAATAATCAATTCTTTAGTTTTAGCATAACTCACATTGACATTTGTGAAACCCTAATAAAATGGATTATTAGACAATTACGATTCTATTATGAAATCGATTTAGAATCGTTGTTCTAATAATTGTTTTGCTATAACAGTGATCTATTCCGTAGTTAGCTTGTGTGACGATCTCCATTGCTCGTCAATCCTGGTATCAGGCAAGTGAAACTTGCATCTCTTGATTTGGGCCATGTCTTAGGCCATTACCTTGCTTTAGCGTAAAAGAGACTAGACGGTGAAAGGATAGCCGTCTGGACGCCATTGACCTAGCTTGACAACGAAGCTTGGTCCGTCACCTTCATCATGCTTGTATGTCACGTTTACTTTCCCTTAACGGTACGCGTATTAACTGTTCATGTCATCCATGCATCCTTAACTGCTATTGCATTTTAACTGCCATGTTTAATTTAAATTAACGGTACGCGAATATGTTCATGACATTGCATTTTGCCTGTCACGTTTAATTTCAATTAACGGTACGCGAATATCTGCTCATGTCGTTGCATGCTTGAACACTCATCGTGATTGCGTAGCTTCGCTACATACTTGTACTATTTGTTCCGGCTAGGCACCCATTCTGCGGGCACATCCCTAGGCCAATTACAATTCTGGCTCGTGTTCCAGAAAACGAGCTCAACACAGCCTGTGGGCAATAGGGCACTCTCTGAGTGATCCCTTGTACATGACCACAGCCTGCGGGCAATAGGGCATCCATCTGTGGGTGATCCCTTGTACTTGTTACTTGACAATACTTGTCACACTTACCACTTGATACTCGATACTTGTACTTCACTTTACTTGTTATCTCCATACTATACTTGCCATGCCATGCACCATACTTTAACTGTTAGGTTGTTAGTGTACCTTTCTTTCAGTTTCCTTGCACAAGTCTTTCGACTTGCTGACATGTGCCCCTTTTCTCTTTTGGGTGACACATGTTAGAGCCCGAGCCTGAGATACTTGCTGAGGACGCGGTGTTCGCTGACGCTGAGTCAGAACCCGCGTTGATCGAGGACTTCGTAGACACTGGAGATCAGTCTTAGTGTCTATGTCTGGTTTTTGTTAGATTGCTTAGGTTGTCGGCGCGTGGCACCTAGTTTGATACTCTGTTATGTTTGTGTTTTGTTTGGCATTGTTCTGGGCCTTTAGACTCTTTCCTGTTAGCCTGGTGGCTTTTTCTGTGATGTTGAATATTTTGTGGACAAACTTTGGGATTGGTATTTCATATCCGTCTCCTTTTTCTATTATTATTATTGTTGTTCCGTTTGCGTTTACAGGGACCTGCTTATACTAAATTGACGCTTATCAGGCGTGCAGCTTCACAGCTCCACGCCTGAGCGGACCTTCTCACGTCTCGTCTCCATTTTAGGGAAGCGGGTCGTGACATCGAGTAAATAAGAATGTCGTCTATAAAGATGACGACAAACTTATCGAGGAAGTCGTAGAATATCAAATTCATCAAATTCATGAACACAGCTGGAGCATTGGTCATGCTGAAGGGCATAACCACGAACTCATAATGTCCGTACTTCATCCGGAAAGCTGTCTTCGGAATATCGTCCTTCTTCACCTTCAGCTGATGATATCCGCTCCTCAAGTACAACTTCGAGAAAACTCTCGAACCTCCCAGCTGATCAAAAATATCGTCGATGCGTGACAGCGGATACTTATTCTTTACTGTGACATCATTCAGCCTTCGATAGTCCACGTACATCCTGCGGGACCCATCCTTCTTCTTCACAAGCAAGACTGGTGCACCCCATGGGGATACACTAGGGTGGATGAAACCCTTCTGCAGAAACTCATCTAATTGCTTTCGCAGCTCCTCAAGCTCAACAGGAGCCATCCGATACGGCGCCTTCGATATCGGCTGCGCTCCCGGAATCAGGTCAATACCAAACTCTAGAGCTCTGTCGGGTGGCAGACCCGAGATATCCTCTGGGAAGACGTTGTCGAAGTCTCTGACGACTGTTGGTCGGTCGATCTCCATCTGCATAGCTGCGACGATCGGCATCTCCGGCTTGGCCCGAAATCTGATGGGCCCAAGTGACTCGTCTCTGCTACGGAACTCGAACTCCGGATGGCCTGGAATATGGAATACCACCCTCTTGCTGTGGCATTCGATCGACGCGTGGAAGTCTCCCAGCCAATCGATGCCAAGGACGACATCGAAATGCGGTAGATCGTGGACGATGAAATCTGCAAATAATTCGTGTCCACTGACCACCAAGGGGATCGATCGACAACCCAAATTCACAGTCACCATTCCATTCCCTGTGGTGATGTCACAACACTTAGGAAGTGTATAGGTGGGAATGGAGTGTCTTGTTACAAATCTCCGAGATAAGATGCACATGGATGCACTGGAGTCGAACAAGGCCAAGGCAGGGTGAGAGGACACTAGAATGGTGCCTAGGATACGAAAGAACTTTGGTCAAACCAAGCTACTCTAACAAACAAGGCAAACAAACATAGCTAACATTAAGATCTACACTATGAAATGAAAGTCTAGATTCGAAGTATACCTGCAATAACTCCATCCAGCTCCTCAGTCTCAAAAGCGGTCATGGTGTAAGCCGGCCTCTGGGGTTGCACTGCCCGCTGAAACATCTGCCTCTGTGGCGCCAAGGGTGGTCCACGTATAGCAGCTCCTCTCTGAACCGGGGATGGCGCTCTACACTGTAGCGGGGCTGGTGCTCCGACCATGGCATGACGCGCTCTCGGACAATCCTTAGCTGCATGCGAAGCATCTCCACAAACCAAGCACAATCCCAGCTTCCTCCTACAATTGGTCTGAACATGTCCTGGCTTGCTGCAGAAGTGGCATGGTCCCTTATTCTGACTCTGCATAGGTGCTCCTGGCCTCTTGAAAGGCACTGTCTGAACTGGCCTCATCGACGGCCTAGCAGGTGGCCGGTACTGCTCTATGGGACGCTTCCCTCTATCAGCTGGAGGGTCAGGTAGACACGATATGGTCTCATGGTTCCTCGCGGCATTCAGCACCGCTCCCATGGTCGTGAAATCTGTCGAAGACATTGAAGCCTGAATCTTCGGACGCAGTCCCTAACGAAAACGATCAGCTCATTTCTCCTCCTTCCTCACCATATGTGGGGAAAACCGACTCAGCATCTCGAACTCTGCCTAGTACTCGTCAACGGTCATACCCCCCTGCTTCAGATCTACAAATCTGCTGAACAGCTCTCTCCTGGCAGCCTTGGTGAAGTACTTCTCCTTGAACATCGAGCGGAAGGTCCTCCACTCCACTGGCTTCTGCAGGCGCCTCTCCTCAATGTGCCACCAGTTCCTAGCATTCTCGGTCAGCTGCATCTTCGTTATCTCAACTTGGGTATCATCAGGAATCTTCACAGCAATCAACTTCTCCTCAGTACTCAGAATCCACTCATCAGCAGCCAACGGTCCTTCCTTCCTAGAAAATGTCTTCGGCTGAAGCTCATTGACCTGCTTCACCCCCGGAGCAGCTCGAGGGGCAGGCGGAGGCGGAGGCGGTGGCGGTGCAACTGGAGGAGCATGTGCAGCACGGTGGGACTGCTGAACCAACTGGTGCTGCACGTCCAGCATCTCTTTCATCACACCCAGAAACTGGCGAAACTCTCCGCCCTGGACTTCCAAAACTCCATCGCCTGAGTTCCCGGATCGGGTGACGTGTCGTCCTGCCATCCTATTATCAAGAAATACAGAGATTAGACTCGTACAATTACTGGATAACAATAAAATGAATGTCAATACTCCTATTGTCCTGAACTTGCAGAAAGAATGGGACCTACATGAGCCACCACTAAAACCTGTCACATCCCGCTTCCCAAACGACGGAGGCGAAGCGTGGCTAAGGCCCGCTTAGGCCGGAGCTGAGAAGCCCGGACCCAATAAGCGTCTGTGTGGTACTCCAAGACGAAGGAACAGGTCCATGCATGTTAGTACAGAACAATAAAAGTACTGAAATAGAAAACATTCATTTTATTCCAAATTTATCAATCCAGAGTACTGAGAGTCTAACAAAAGCCTGAGTCGGCTACAATGACAGAAAAAGTAAACTACTGGTGCAAGCACCCGACCTAGACAGAAAGGAAACGGTGCTACACACCCAGCAAAACTACGGTGGAACCTCTGAATCGGCAACACGAATATCTCTAACTCTGGTCCTCCTCGGGCACGTACTCAGGATCGACGTCCTCCAGCTCTACGTCCTCGGGTAGCTCTGCCTCGTCGACGTACTCTGGCTCTACACCTGACGTACAGCACCAAAAGAAGGGAACTGTACGTCAGGTAAATTCTACAAAAGAGGTCAGACTCTACTGCAAGTGTACCGAACTATTAAACATCAGTTTACTAGTTGATTAGCATGCTGGGGTTATAACAGTGTAACAAAAAGGAAGTAACGCAGCAGGAAAGTAAAGCATAGCAAGTAGTAGTAGTAGCGTGTGCTACAGACTACGGGACTAACCTAAATGGGTCGTGACAAGACGTGACAAGACCATCAAGACAGGACAAGACAAGACAAGACAAGACACGTGTGACTCAAAGGGTTCACGCCTTACGGTTCGAGGGGGATCAGACCCTCTTCCCGTGTGCACGCTCAACCCTACCCCAATCCAAGTGCTCATGACAAGACAATTCCGTACAAGGGATCACTCGGAGAGTGCTCTATTGCCCGCAGGCTGTGTATCCGTACAAGGGATCACTCAGAGAGTGCCCAATTGCCTGTAGGCTGTGTATCCGTACAAGAGATCACTCGGAGAGTGCCCTATTGCCCGCAGGCTGTGTATCCATACAAGGGATCACTCAGAGAATGCACTATTGCCTGCAGGTTGTGTATCCGTACAAGGGATCACTCAGAGAGTGCCCTATTGCCCGCAGGCTGTGTATCCGTACAAGGGATCACTCAGAGAGTGCCCTATTGCCCGCATGCTGTGCAAAACAAGACACAACAAGACATGACAGGGATAGTTCTTCTAGGGGGGTCCACACGCACGCACGCACAAGATAACCCTACGGTGTCTTATTGTTACGCTTAGACTTCGTCGTCAAGTCTAAGTCGTCAGGGCGTCCCGGATGCTATCATTTCACGTCCGGTTCTATTTGTTCACAGTCTAATAGTTCTAGCAGTTTAAGACCAAGGCATGGCCAAAAGCGCAAGTGAGTACACTTGCCTGCGGTGGCGAGTGTGTCGTCCGTCTGGGGCGTCTCGTCCGCGGTAGTCCGTCTGAAACAGTGTCACGACGACGGTGTCAGGTCACGATTTTCATCAAGTCCTATTAGGGTCTGTTTCTAGGTTATCGGGGCTATCCTATTCGTCAACGTCACATTTTGGTGTTTCATTCAGCCTAAATCGACCACTACCCTATACGCACAGAAAAGTTGTCCGACGGTCGATTTCTACAGTGACATCGTTTTACTGGTGCGGTAAAGTAAATTTAGTTCGAGCTGTCTGATTTTAGTTAGGGTTCAGTTTTGCTACGGTGTGGGTTTGCTATGAGTTTGGGGGACCAACCTCTCCGGTGTTTGATGTGAATGGGAAGTAGAGTCTGAACGGCGACCGATCTGAACGGCACAGCCACAGAACGTCTTCTTGAGGCGTCTCGTCTAAGGGTAGCGTAGTGAGACTCGTCCGGGCAGCGAACGAAGTGTGGGTAGTGAGCATGATCAGTTTGACGGAAAAAACAGCGAGCACGAGAAACACACGGCCTCACAACGTCGTCGGAGCGTCGGGGTGGCGCCGGGAGCACGAACAGCGGCTCTCGGCGTCGTTGCCGCGGTTTGCACGAGGAAACAACCCGCGGGGAGGGGCTGTAGTCGATGTGACGGCCTCGGGGAGGTTTGCGGTGACTTAGGGGGGCGCTGGCCGCGGCCGTGCAGTGAGGCGGCGACCGGGAAACGGCGGCAGCGGCCAACAGCGGCGGTTGCGGCTGCTGCGTGCTGCTGCGGCTACCAGCAGTGGCTCCCGACGGTTACGGTGAGTTCCACGGCTGTAGGCAAGGAAACGACGGCCACAGCGGGATGAGGAATGGGAGAGGGATCGCCGACGAGGGTCTGGGGGTCGGGGACACAGCGGCGCTGCCGTGGGTGGCTTGTTGCGGCTGATGTTCGCGGCAGCGGCTCGCTACGGCTGCCACGGCGAGCAGGCGGAGCTCCGGCGGGGGTAGGACGGTGGAGGGGAGAGCCGGTGAACGAAGGGACGTGGGGGTTTGTGTTGTTGCGTGCGAAAAATGGGGGGCGGTGGCCGCTCTTGGTTTGCTGTGAAACAAAAAGGGACATAGGTCTATTTAATAGAGGAGAGGGGAGTGGTCACGTGGGTATCAGGTCCTAGGCTCTTAGGGTTAAAGTTTGTTTGGCTTTTTTTTGTTATCATCTTAAAACAATAGATCTCTCTCTCCCACTCTCTCTTACCTGAGTGTGCGACCAGGATGGGAGAAATCTTATGCGTAAGTTACAAAATTCCTAGGACTGTTGTGCTAATAATATGTCTAGGGTTCTAGTTATGGTTTTTTTTAAAATGTTATTATAATATAATAAAAAAACCCAATCCTCCTACCCTCTCTCTCATGCGTGGGTATGTGTGCGGCTTGGGTAAAAGTGGGGCTGGGCTAAGTCAACATGATACAGAATGTTTATTATTAAAGAAAATTATTAGGGACTAATGCCTAGGTGAAATTTAGGGTTAATCCAATAATAGGTTGGGCAAAAAGTGAAAGTAGGTCAAACGAAGCCCAAAAATTGTGAAATAAATACTGGGGTGACCGGGACAACGACAGAAAGAAGACAGAGAAGACGGATCACAATTTCGATGACGAGAAATGAAACTAAAAATAAAAAGGTCACGCGACAAAAGTGAAAAACGTGACGTCTCCTCAAATAAGTTCAATTCGTGGGAGAACGACCCGTGAAATGACGTTCCAAATTAGTGCCACAATTTAATACTATCCGAGAGGGTCACAACGACATATCACACCATAGTGTTCAAACACAAACAAATCCTAAGATAAACACGTGCACGGTCAAAAGCACGTGCACGAAGAAAGTACGATCGAAAACCGACCGTTACATTGACCCTTGGCTCACTAGAATTTTTACTACTTGGCAACGTCTTATACTTGGGAGTTAGCGTGCAATATTTTCCACAAGCCATGTTTTTGGCGTCAATGTTGGTGACACCGTTTTACTCTATTGACAACTATCGTTGATTTAGGTTTTATCTTTGAGATAATTTCATCTTTTGTGCATATCTCATAAATAGTTTTCGTTTTATTTGTTTTACTTTTCTTTTGCATATATCCATACACACAATTTGATTGGTTCCCTAGTTTATGTGGCATCACACACTGCGTACACATAGATTAGCAAGAAACACCAATATGGCAGACACTGAAAATGTTAATGTTGAAAATTTATTGAGTATGATACACATTCCAAGACCAATGTTCCTAGGACATTGAGAGATCTATTGAGACCCACGAGGTCTAGCTCAGTTTCTTACTTTGTTTCGCCTACGTATGTAAATTCTTTCAATTTCAAGATCGAGGTAATTCAAGTCCATCCAAGTTTTCATGGATTTGAGAGAGAGAACCCCTAGCTACATATTACAGAATTTGAGGACGTATGCTCTACATGGTTTAATGGGAAAACAAGTGCTGATACGATTTATTTGAAATTGTTTTCCTTTTCGTTAAAAGACAAAGCTAAGAATTTGTTAAATTCATTACCCCCACGATCTGTTACTTCTTTGTTGCAATTACAATCTGAGTTCTTAAAGAAATTTTTTCCCTTGCATAGGACGCATCGCTTAAAGAAGAAAATCATGAGTTTTGCCAAAAAGAACAGTGAGACATTCTATTAAACTGGGGAAAGATTCAAGGAGTTGCTATTAGTTTGTCAACATCACGGATTTGAGAAGTGCCGGATCATTGGATTCTTCTATGAATGGCTACAACCCATGACAAGGCAATTTGTGGAGAGAATGTGCAATAAGGAATTACTTGAAAAAGAATCGGATACGACATGGTATTATCTAAAAACGGTGGTGGTGTGGAACGCTCAAACATGGGGACACAACTCCGAAATTTGATAGAGCAGACACCTCTTCTTCACAACCATCCTAGAGTGGCCAATATGTCTTGAAGCTTGACATTGCAATGTATGCACGCTTGGACGCTATGTAGAAAAAGATTCTGGCCATTGAATTGAAAGCGGTAAAGAATGTGGCCACAGAGCAGAGTTGTGTAATATGTGAGACCACGGGACGTGATCCTTCAAATTGTCCCAATGTTCCACTTATGAAGGAAGTATTGAGGGGGCCCACTGAGGAAGTAACTCAAGTTTTACATGGATTCAATCCAAATGCTTATAACTCGAATTGGTGCAACCACCCAAACTTAAGTTGGAAGCCACAACAACCGTCAGTGTAAGCACAACAACAATCTCATCCACCTTACAAGCCTCCACCGTTCAAAAGTAACTACCAAGGAGGTGGATACCAAAATAGGAAGGAGGAGGAAAGTTAACCGTAGCTGTAATCTATGAATGAGACCTTACTGCAACTCATTCAAATCCAATAAGCGCAAAGTCAACAATTTCAGCAGTTTCAATAATTCCAGTAGACACAAAACTAATAAATGAATGAGAATCTGGCAAGGTTGACAATAACACTTGAAAAAGAGAAGCTTCCATCCCAATCATTGTTGAACCCAAATGAAAATACCTCATCGTCTGCTGGATGTTCACTAAAGCCATGTCAAGCTGTCACCACACTAAGAAGTGGAAGGGTATTTCAAAATGTGGAGCAACCCAAGGAACCAAAATAAGTAGAGGTGGAGGAAGAAGATCAAGAACCACCATTGGTACAAGAGGATGAGGAAATCGAAGGCCTAATCAACAAGAAGACATCCAAAGAGCCCGAGCCATACCCCACCATCGTGATATAGCTACAAAAGCTCTTCCCACTGACGAAGGATAAGTATCAAGCTGAAATTAGTGAGATTTTCCAACGATGTCAGATAAATACCATTCTCCTTGATGCAATTAATTTGATCAATACTTATTCTAAATTTCTAAAGGACTTGTACGATGTTAAAGGTAGACTAAACGTTTAAAAAAATCATTTTTAACCGAACAAGTTAGCTCCATCGTGCAACACAACACACCTCCAAAGTTTACAGTGTATCCCTTGAAGGATCCTGCCAAAACAGAGTTAGGATCGATAATATGAAGTTTAGACTTACGCTTGCGTACGCGGCACGGTAGTCTACGAACTTCGCCTTCGGATTCGCCACGACGGATCGAGTCTACTCACGAACGGAGTAAGGCTACTAATCCACAATCTAAATCTCTATTTTAGATTAAGAACTTGGATGGAGGGAGAGGAAATATTTCTGCAGAGCTTCGCTATGAAGAAGATGCATGCATGAATTTCATGCAAAATGTGTAAGGAAAATGGCTACCCTTGGGTCTTATTTATATCCCCCAAGGTAGTTATTTTAGGGTAAGTTGTTCCTTTGAAACAACTTAATTAAGGTGTACCATGATACATGGCACATTATAAGCTTAAGTTGTACCATATGCATGGTACAACATAAGCTTAAGATATTCCCCCTTTATTAGCCATATGTCGCATACACTTATGCATATATAATGCGACTTTCCCGCTCATCCAGAGATCCTCTCCGCAAGGGAACAGATTCCCTTTGCACACGACTTCGTGTACGCGACGTTCGAGGTCCGTAATCCCTCGTACATCCCCCACAAGGGTGTACAAACGTCTTCCATATCCAACATCTCCCACTCACACTTGAGGGGATTGTAAGAGAACGTCTTTCCATTAGTTCTTTCATCTATCATACCGAGAAATAGACCGTGCGACCATCATGCGCGTAGAGTCTGTTGTTGTGCACTTGTTAGAGATACACAACGACCTCGAAGGTGCAAAGTTGAGTAGTTCAACGCATGCTTTACCCTAGATTATTTCTTCACATTTCTTGTACTTTATATTCAACAATTGAATCCCATCTGGATTACAATTGGCTGGCCAGCTTTGAATCATTAAAGTCCAAATGCGAATATGAAATCAATCTTCCTCTTCTTGCGAACCTTATGATCTTGACTTGATTCGCTTTTCTAACGTGCCCCGCCGAGCCGAATTACCATAGCCCATTAGTAACACGCTAAGATAGCGATCATCTCGTCAAATCTAAAGGAACCAATTGGAGTCCTTGAGGGTAAGAGTTAAGACCCGTATGGCCTTTGAGTCTCACATAATAGCAAACACTATTGCTACTAACTCAGTGGTCGAAATGCATATGTGGTATGAACACGTATTACAACATCACTCCTTTCCCAGGGAGAGTATGTCTTAATGATGTTGTACGGATGAAAGATCAGACACCACAGTGCCTCTCTTTTGAGTCCCCTTACTACTCAGGAAATATTCCCGGACTCTCATCCTGCATAAGACAGATAGGATTAAAAAATCCAATGAGATCTTTATATCCTTGTGATACAGATCTCAGATCTTTTGTAAGCATCCATATGATGCAGATCTTTCATTCGACTATCTTGTTAAAGTCATGACTCTAAATCATTCGTCTAATGATTTTGACTTTAAACTAGTCTCATCTCTATCTTATCCATCTGATAAGATAAGGCGGTTGCTCATGTGAGAGAGCTAACCTTAATCTGTCCGACATACACACAATTCAGCTGAGATTTCAAAAATGTACACAAACATTTCTTAAGAAATTCATATGCAATGTTGGAAAAAGAACTTATTCTTTTATTAATTTTGATCATTTCTTAGACATGGGAATATATATTTGGTACAACTCAGCCCATACGCAATCCTTGAGATGATAAGTGTTTATAAAACACATTTCTGGGGATCGCTTTCGTAAGCTGATCCTCTATCATCTCATGCGTAGATATGTACCTTATGTCTACCTTCTTGGTTTTATCATAGTCTTTTGCAAATCTGCAGTTCCTTTAAGATACTGCATTATCCTCTTAACCGCTTTCCAGTGTTCTTGCCCTGGGTTGGATTGGTAACAGTTTACCATTTCCAACGGCAAAACAGATGTCCAGTCTCGTACACACCATAGTGTACATAAGACTATCAACTGCACTGGAATATGGAACTTTTTCCATAATTTCCTTTTCCTTTTGGTTCTTTGGACATGATTCCAGATATAAATTATCGCATATGCTTATATGAATATCAATGGACTTGCAGTCCTGCATATTAAATCGTTCTAGAACCTTCTTTATATAGGTCTCCTGTGAAAGAGAAAGAAGTTTCTTCGAACGACTCCTTGAAATCTTAACTCCAAGGATATATGCGGCTTTTCCTATGCCTTTCATCTAAAATACTGATGAAAGCCAAGCCTTGATACTCATCACAAAGCCCTTGTCATTTCCGGCTATTAAAATGGCATCTACATATAGAGACATAATAACATACTTTCTTTTAATCCTCTTGATATATACGTAGTTATCTTTATCAAGTATGGAAAATCCATTTGATAAGACAACCTTTTGAAATCGTATATACCATTGCCTCTAGGATTGTTTAAGACCATATATGGATTTACGAAGTTTACAAACCTTATGTTTGTTTCCTTCTTTTACAAACCCTGTTGGTTGTTCCATATAGATCTCCTCGTCCAATTCTCCATTGAGAAAGGCAGTCTTTACATCCATTTGATGTAATTTGAGGTATAAGCAAGCTACTAAAGCCAGAATCATGCGAATCAAGGTAAAACGCACAACAGGTGAGAAGTTTTCTTCGTAGTCTATCCCTTCCTGTTGCGTAAAACCTTTCGCGACAAGGCGAGCTTTATATCTATCTATAGAGCCATCAGCCTTATGCTTGATCTCGAGAACCCATTTGTTCCCAATTGCTCTATGTCCTCTGGGTGAGTTAACTAAGTCCCAGACTTGGTTAACTTTCATGGATTTCAATTCCTCCTTCATCGCTTCCATCCATTTGTCTTTTGCAGGGCATGATGCGGCATATTTGAGATTCTTCAAGTCCTTGTTGACTCGAATTTAGATCAATTCTAATATCACTCCCACTTGAAATGTTGTTAGAATTGCTCCCACTTGGATCATTATTCCCGTATGGAATAGGATAATCGTCATTCGTATAATCCATTGGTGAAAGAATTTTCGTTTTCACCAAGAATTTCTCCCACTCGAATGAGGTAATCCTTTTTGATCATAAATCTCAAAATAGGGATAAGTCCTGACTTATCTCGCCCTGTCTTGGAAACTTGTTTTCCAAGAAAGTGACATCCCTCGACTCAAACTCAATTAGCACACCATTGTCTTCCTGACTAACAAAAACATAACCTTTGGAGTTTTATACGTATCGTTTAAAGATACATTTCCTTCTCCTTGGCCCAAGTTTGCCATACTTATGGGAGGAAATATGTGCGTTAAATGCACAAACTCAATGTAAAAATGTTTAAGTCAGGAGACCTTTGGTTCCACAACTCATAAGGAGTGGAGCTAACTGATTTCGAGGGTACGCGGTTTAAAATGAAAATGGTTGTCAATAATGCATCACCCCAAAAGGTGATTGGCAAGTTAGCTTGTGCCATCATTGAACGGACCATTTTTCATTAAAGTCCTATACCTGCAACACCAATTTGTTGAGGAGTATAAGGCATAGTTACCTGATTTACTATGCCTTTTTCATCACAAAGTTCCTTTAAACTTGTTGATTGATATTCACCGCCCCTATCGGTTCGCACGACCTTAATCTTGCGATCTAATTGATTCTCCACTAAACTCATATAGTTTTTAAAGCAGGTTTAGTGCTTTCAATTTTGTGGGATATCAAATAGATATGACCGAACCGGGTGAAATCATCAATAAAAGTGATGAAATAGGACTTCACGCGTCTTGTCTTGACATTCATTGGACCACATATGTCCGAATGGATAAGCTGTATTGGAACCTCGGCCCTTGTGCCGGTTCCAAACGGCTTGCGACAAGATTTCCTCACAAGGCAATGTTCGCAGGTCGACATTTCAACCTTTGAAACATTGGATAGAAGGCCACGTTTGGCAAGTCTATCTATACGCATTGGTCCAATATGACCAAGCCTTGTGTGCCAACAAATTATATTAGACTCATTAGTCAAAATATTTGTCACAAGGAAATTTTCATTACATGAGGAAACACATTGTACTTATTACAATAAATCCTTTGAAATACAAACCCAGTACCAATAAAGGAATTATTACAAAAATAGGTCCATATTACAAACATGAAGGAACCAACTATTAACCAAGACCCATTAAATTGACCACAGTATTAATATTCCTTTGAATATATGGAATGAAGAGAACATCATAAAGTAGGAGAGTGTGGCCGTTGTCCAAGTCTAGCTTGCAATTCCCAACGCCTTTCTCTACAACACGTGTGTTGTTTCCTACATTGATCCACTTCATTCCTTGAGTATCCGGTGATACTCCACAAAGGACCGTCTGTCCTTTGCTATGTGGTCGGTTGCACCTGAATCAATTATCCCAAAATGGATTAGATTCCACAAGAAATAGTGAACTAGAAACACATATGTAACTAGTATTACAAGTTACCTCGTCACTTCCACTCGTACACGAACGAGCATAGTGACCGAGCTTGTTACACTTGAAGCACTTGATCCTTTTCAAGTCTTTCTTCTTGTGCCATTTCTTGTGCCCACCCTTATGTTTGGGTTCCTTGGTGGACTCAGGTTGCTTATTACGTTCATTAGAAGACTTCGAACGATCTTTACGTTTCTTTCCCCCGTGTGAGGAACTAGCAACCATGTGAACTTCTACACTTGGCTTGGCAGCCGCAAGCCGCTCTTCCTCTAATTCGAGGTGCTTGGAAACATCGTTGAAGGTCTTGATGCTCTCATTATGAGTGAGATGCATCTTCATCTGATCCCACCCATTTGGTAGGGAACGTATGACTGCTTGGATTTGTTGCTCATCTGTGAGCACATGACCTGCGTCCTTTAACTCCGAGATAAGGTTCGCCATATGTCGCAAATGTTTCCCTATGGAATGATCTGGACGTTTCTTATATGTATCGAACCTTATAGTTAAGGCGCGAAGTTTGGACACCGATGTGCCACCGAACTTCTCCTCTAGATTGGACCATATGTCCATGGCTAGGTCATGTTCCCGGAAGATGCGCATTATGTCATCAGTCATACTGCTTAATAACGTAATGCGCGCTATCTTATTCTTCCGAGACCAAGCATCAAAAGCTTCCTTGTCTCTTCGGTGTTGGGCCGTAGTGCCCAACTCGGGTTCAATCATTACGTTCTTTAGAGTTTCGAGCACTTCTTGCTCCTCTAAAACGTATTGTATCTTAATGGACCAAAGTTTGTAATTATCGCCGTTGAGTTTTTCACCTTTGTTTAACTCAGCGACGATATTCTTTGAAGCGAAAGACATTTTACTTTTAAAATGCTGCAAAAAACACAAAACCGAAGGTTCGATCAAAAAAAAATTACATAAAAATTCTTAAAATATAACTCCCACTTGAAATGATAATAGAGTATCCCATTTGGATAGTTCTAAAAATTCAAATCCCACTTGGAATTATATTATATTTGATAAGTTACTTTCGAAAAATATTGAAGATGTTGTTCTAGAATCGAAAAGGTCTCTATGATTCCAATCACCATCTAGAACAACTTTCAATATTCCCCCATCACTTATCAAACAATAGTACTCTTATAGTACTAGCAGCGGAAAACGAGTATTTGATAAGTTACTTTCGAAAAATATTGAAGATGTTATTCTAGAATCGGAAAGGTCACTACGTTTCCAATCACCATCTAGAGTAACTTTCAATATTTCTCCCTCACTTTATCAAATGTTAGTACTCTTATAGTACTTTGCAGCGGAAAAGCGTTTTTGAAAACGTATTTTTCAAAACGAATTTAAAATACATTGGCTAATCTCCGTAGAGTAGAGCACAACGTCATAAGTTCATTGGCTAATCTCCGTGGAGTAGAGCACAATGACATGGCTAATCTCGCATGAAGTAGAGCATTACGGCTAATCTTCAAGGAGTAGAGCACAATTACATAAGTACATTGGCTAATCTCCGTAGAGTAGAGCACAATGACTTGGCTAATCTCGCATGAAGTAGAGCACTATGGCTAGTCTTCAAGGAGCAGAGCCCAAGTTAAAAAAAACTTCCTTAAAATGTTAGTCCCGTATGAACTAGTCGGCACTGTGGTTAGCCCCGTATGGGCTAATCGACACATTCGAGTTTGACCAATGCCTTTTGTCACCCCGTATGGGTCAGTTGACAAATTTGCAGTCAACCCGGACCTTCTGCCAGATTGGTCGACCAAAAACACAAAATTGGTCGACCAATATTCGAACTGCAACTTCTCCCGGCCAGGGCCTCTGCCCTGGCCGGTGCTTGGCCAAGGGCCGGCCAGGGCCTCTGCCCTAGCCGGCCAGGGGCCCTGGCCCCCTCGGCCAGGGCCGGCCGGCCAGGCCACTGGCCGGGGCCAGGGCTCCTGCCCTGGCCTCGGCCAGGCCCTGGCCTGAGGCCAGGGCGCCGCCCTGGCCTCTGCCAGGGCGGCCTGGCCGCTGGCCGGGGCCAGGGCTCCTGCCCTGGCCTCGGCCAGGCCCTGGCCTGAGGCCAGGGCGCCGCCCTGGCCTCGGCCAGGCCCTGGCCTGAGGCCAGGGCGCCGCCCTGGCCTCTGCCAGGGCGGCCTGGCCGCTGGCCGGGGCCAGGGCTCCTGCCCTGGCCTCGGCCAGGCCCTGGCCTGAGGCCAGGGCACCGGCCCTGGCCACTGCCAGGGCCGGCAGGCCGGCCAGGGCCGGCCCTGGCCACTGCCAGGGCCGGCCTGGCCGGCAGGCCTTGGCCAAGGCCGGCCACTGCCGGCCTGGCCATGGCCGGCCATGGCCGGCCTGGCCATGGCCGGCCATGGCCATGGCCATTCGGCGTTGGCCGGCCATGGCCCCTTTGGCCATGGCCGGCCACCCCCTTTGAATGGGGTTGCCGCACACTCTCCTCCCCCTTGATGGGGTGGTCGCCGGTGGTTATTGGCCGTAGCCAACCCCCTCCGCTCGGGGAGGGGGGATGCATGGCATGCATAGCCCATTTGGCCATGGTGCACATGCACCAAATTTCCTCTTACCCGATGGAAATAACTTCCATCATCTTCCTTGATGAAGCACCCGTTCGTCGAAGAAATTAGTTATCTCTTAATGGCCGTGTGCCAAAAAATGAATAACGTACTACGTGAACGGTCGGTTCTTCCCGTCACGGAGAGTTCCTACCATATCCGTAATGATAGGAGACCCTAACGTGAAAAGAACAACCGCTGCGTTCTCTCCGTCACGAAGCGTTCCTACTATATCCGTAATAGTAGGATACCCATTCGTGAAAAAGACAACGACTCGTTCGTAGTTTCGACGGGGCGGTGGATTGACCGGGGCGAACCCATATGGCTCTGATACTAATGAAGGATCCTGCCAAAACAGAGTTAGGATCGATAATATGAAGTTTAGACTTACGCTTGCGTACGCGGCACGGTAGTCTACGAACTTCGCCTTCGGATTCGCCACGACGGACCGAGTCTACTCACGAACGGAGTAAGGCTACTAATCCACAATCTAAATCTCTATTTTAGATTAAGAACTTGGATGGAGGGAGAGGAAATATTTCTGCAGAGCTTCGCTATGAAGAAGATGCATGCATGAATTTCATGCAAAATGTGTAAGGAAAATGGCTACCCTTGGGTCTTATTTATAGCCCCCAAGGTAGTTATTTTAGGGTAAGTTGTTCCTTTGGAACAACTTAATTAAGGTGTACCATGATACATGGCACATTATAAGCTTAAGTTGTACCATATGCATGGTACAACATAAGCTTAAGATATTCCCCCTTTATTAGCCATATGTCGCATGCACTTATGCATATATAATGCGACTTTCCCGCTCATCCAGAGATCCTCTCCGCAAGGGAACAGATTCCCTTTGCACACGACTTCGTGTACGCGACGTTCGAGGTCCGTAATCCCTCGTACATCCCCCACAAGGGTGTACAAACGTCTTCCATATCCAACATCCCTTACCATCACATGCACCATAGAGACAAAAATAATAGGGTAAGCTCTCTTAGACTTAGGGTCAAGTTTGAACATTTTGTCACACCTGTATTTTAGCAACTAGAATTGGAAGAGCGGAAGAGTATGCTAATTATCTTACAATTAGCTGATATGAGTGTGAAAGCCCGCAAGGATGTGTGGAAAATGTGCTTGTCCAAGTGGAAAAATTTTATTACCCAGTGGATTTTATCGTCCTAAATATCCAAGGACCCCCGTCGGGGAATCCTACCCCAATAATCATATGGAACGCTCAATTGAAAATAACTTTTGGCAACGTGACCCTTGAATAAAATATCTTCACTGCTTGCAAGTTGCAACCACAAGAGGAAGATTTTGAAGAAATAAACATGGTTAACTATCTTGCTTCCGAACCTTATAATTCTCTTAAGGAAGATTATTTTGATTCCGAATTTGAGCATGCTATGAATTTCATTGATGATTTGTTGACGATATTAATGAATCTCTTTTTGTGCAAGATTCTAGTGCGGGCCAAGCACCAAATGGACCCTGAAATTTGAAGAATTGCCTATGGGCTCCACACCACAAGTGCCATCATCTTTGGAGCACCCCCGCGTGGAGCAAAAGCCGCTTCCAGAGTATCTCAAATACGTTTTCATCAGAGATAGTGAGATGTTTCATGTGGTAATAAACTCTAAACTCACTCCTATCCAAAAGGATGCTTTATTAGATGTTTTGCAAGTATGCAAAAAGGCTATAGGTTGGACAATTACAGATATCTCAGGTGTTAGCCCTTTCGTTTGCTCGCATCACATTTATCAAGGAGAAAATGCAAAACCCTCACGTGAATTGCAACGTCGGGTTAACCCGACGTGAAAATTGGTAGTTAAGGGTGAAATAATGAAATTTCTCTATGTGAGTATTGTTGGATCTGGATCCTAGCCTAGAGGGAGGGTGAATAGGCTAATAAAAAATTCTCGTGCAACCCACGAGAAATCACACGCAATTAAAAGCACAACCAGAGTAATGAAAAGCAGACACAGAGTACACATCAGATTTACACTGGTTCGATCGTCCCAACGACCTACTCCAGCCCCCAAAGCTAATACTAGATTGAATAGTGCAATAGGTACAAAGTCACAAGTTAGAGCACGCTCAGAGCACCCTCTACGTCTCTACACTCGCCGGACTCTCAGTACCCCACACACAGTGTTTCCTCTCACTATCAATCCTAGCAAAGCTTTCTACCAGCTAGTCCCAAACTAGCTGGGTCCCACTTGTCTAGTCCCAACTAGACAAGTCCCAAAATAGTCCACAAAAATAGGTAAAAGTTTCTCCTACAGAGAACGTTACACTAAGACACAAATAAAGGAGTTTAGAGTTTAGAAATGCTCAGTTTGTGTCTGTGTAGGCATCTCTGTCAATCAGCACGTCGTCAGCTCCAATCTGACGCAAACGGTGTCTCAATCTGACTCCTGGATGTCAAGTTATGCACTGGTCTGTGTGCAAAGCAATTCTAGTTCAAAGCTTATAATTCAGAGGCATGTGCATTTAGCAGTTCCCTTTAATAACTGGCTGTCGATGCGCAAAGAATTCAGTTCAAGCCAATTTGTCTTTGGTCAGTGCGCACAGTAATTCACTTAAAAACCACTGCCTTGTCACGCTTTGAGATTCGTGCGGCTCTAAATAATCAACGGTTGATGAGCCGCCATGTCAGCATCACTTTTAATTCTCTCGATTTCTTTTGTGTAGCGTTCGGGTTCCACGTCAGCGCCGGCTGCGAACGTCCGACTTCACGTCGTCCTTAGGGCATGTAGTCGCTTCTCCGGTGCTCGCTCCGACAACACACGAGAGCTCTGGCAGGGTCGTGCGGTGAGCTCTTCTGCAACGTGTGGATCGCGGTGAGTTCTCCTCCAGCAGTTCTCGTCACTTCATCTTTGACAGCGGGCGGTGACCACGGAGATACGGCGGCGGGGTCAACAACGGCGACGGTGTTTAATTCGCGTGCTGTGGCGACTTCGTGGAGTTCTCCGACGACGGTTGCTTCGATAGCGGACCTTCGACTCCCTCGACTCGGCAGCAACGACGTCTCGGCGAACGGCGGGGCGATCTCCTTCTTGGCAGCGGCGACTTCTTGATGGCTTCAGCAACGATGATATGGTGGCGGTGGCAGCTTTGTACGGCGAGCGTCGTGAAGAGGTCGTCTTCGCTGTCAGCTCGTCGGCAATGGCAGGATCTTCAGAACACAGCGTTGGCGAGATCTCCTCGAAGCTTCGTTGCCTCGGTCGACGGCTCGGATCTCAGGCGACGATGTGGCACAGGCAGCACGGTTGATACGATGTCGACGACGGCTTCGTCTTCAACGGCGAGCAGCGGTGATCTCGGAGCAGCGACGACTTCTCCGATAAGGCAACGGCGTTCTTCTTCACGTGCTTCTCCGTCGTTGGGCATGCAGCAGCTAGGCGATGATGACTCGACGTCGATCTCGTTCTCCGGATAAAGTCGGACGTCAACTTAGAGGCGTTGGCTTGCGATGAAGGCGATGGAGCAGGGGTCTCTTCTTGCGGTCTTGCGTAAGCAAGATGGAGTAGGGAGTTTATTTTTGTGTGCTAGGCTTTTTGGGATTTTGGTGTTAAAGCTGCGATAATAAGACTTAGGGTTAGCTTTTGAAAAGCTTTGCACCCTTGTGAATATTATAGCCCCCCCTCTCTCTCAATTTGTTGCCGTAAAAAAATGTAGCCCCCTCTCAATATTTTTGTTTGCTGCCCCCTTAATATTGTTGTAAGCCCGCCTATCATTAGGGTTGCGGGGAAGTTTATATAGGGCAAGGGTTTTGGGAGATGGCCTTTTGTAGGATGCTAGGGGATTGATACAAAGTAGTTGGGATTTTAGATGATTTTATTAGGAGTTTGAATAGGTAATGGGTAGCAACAAATCTCCCTAATTGATTTGAATTTTGACCCAATCAACATAGGATCTGTAATTGGCTAGGGATTGGGTTGAATCAATCAATTTGGGATTTGATGTGTAGTTCAAAAAGATTTGAATTGATCCAACCACCAATTTGACCAAGTGCAACTTTGCTCTTCATTGACCAAGTCAAACTTCTTTGTGCACACACACTCCCTCTCTCCCAAAAAGCTATATGAATAGTAATTCCGCCAAATAGTGAAAATATATTGTTTTGCCAAGCCTGAAACACACTGAGCACACACATTAGATATACCGACACGTTTGTCATCATCAAACTAAGATCCTAGATCGTTGCTTCCAACTATCTCCCCCTTTTGGTGATGACAAACCCATAAAAGATTTGAGCAATGAGTATGAGTGTGTGAAGTGTGTTGAAGGGTGTAGTGCAATATGATGTGTGGATGAGTCATTCAAACATTACAAGGCATGTACAACAAGTATGTCAAATACAAGCATGCTCCCCCTTCTCTCAAGCTCCCCCTTCAATATTTATTCAAGTATTTTTTCTCAAGCTCCCCCTCCAACAAATAATACCGACAACAAACAACACACACACAAAACACAAAATCTTTCTTTTCTTTCTCCCCCTTTGTAATCACCAAAAGTGGATTAATGAAGTTACAAAAATAAACCATGCAAAAATAAACCATTATTAAATGTAGCATGCATTTACATGAGTTCTCCAAAAAATAGACAATTCTAGCTCATAGAATTTCATAACACGACTTCTCCACCTTTGTGTAAGTGAAAAGATATAGACAAGAAAGTACAAGAGGAGATTCAATTTCAAATATTCAACCAAATCAATCCACATTTTCCACTTTTCATGAAAACCACTAGGATTGATTTTTCCCACCTCATCAAAGATGAGTTCAAGTTACTGAATCCCAAAACATGGCCTAAAAGGACTTTTAAATGTGGGGTGGCATTGCTTGACGAGTTTTTTACACCAACGCTAATGATTACCCATGTAGCACAAGTTGGATACTCGTGGGTTGTGTTTTAGCCATGAAGTGTATCCATTTTTCATACGGAGCAAATATCGTTTTTTTTTTCAATTCTTTCGTGCTCAATTTTAATTCATGGCTAAAAACATCATATCCCTTAGAAATTTCAGAAATTAATCCTTCCTACATTCACTTTCCACTATTCTTCAAAAGAATCTCCAAAAGCACTAAAAAGTCAAATATCGTGAAAGTGCAAATGTAGGTGTAGAAGTCAAGTTTGAAACTTATGAGACATGTCATTGCTACTAAAAGGAATAACATCATGTTCATGAAGCTACAACAATATTGAATTGACTTCTACAAGGGATAGAATTGATCATTCATACAATATCACTCAAGAGATTCAAAAGAGGATTCAATAAGCACACATTTTTTTTTTATTTTTCAATTTTTTTTTCAGAAATAAAAACATTAAAAATCATCCATGCAAGCACACAAACCAAAATAAATCAAGCACACAAAAAAAATATATGAAGGTATGCAATGAGATGCAAAGAGGGACAGAAAATATACCTTCTCGTCGCTATTTGACGAAGGAGCTAAAAGAATGAAACATTGAATTTAACGCTCCTCGCCAAAACTCCATCACACCTACATGAAAGGTGTTAAGTGTGACCTTGGAATCCAACAAGGTCCACTAGTGTTAGCCAATATAGTTTTAGGAACCCACACTTGTTTAAACTTGATGTTTGTGTTCCTAAATTTACAATAATATGAAGTGTGGCCTACACTATCAAAAGTAAAGAACTTTGCATATAAGTTCTTCGCAATAGATGGTGCATTGTGGAATTTTTTGAATTTTGACTTTTCAATGTTTTTCGAACCAAATCCAAGTCCTCTTCTATTATTGCCATATAATTGATTCTCTAAAATAGTATCCAACGATTGTTTTCCCATAGAGAATTTCTTAATGGCTAATTCAAGATTATAGACTTTGGATTTCAACAATTTATTTTCTTCCACAAGCAATGTGCATTTACTTATAAAAGCTCTCTTGTTTTCCTCTTCCTTCTTTTCAAATTCAACCATTTTTCTTTTAAAATCATTATCCAACATGCAGAATTTATCATTAAGCTCTCTAATAACATAGTCTTTTTTAGTCTCGAGCTTAATCAAATCAAGTTTAAGCATGCTAATATTATTCATCAAGGAAGGGCAAGAGAGGCAAGGTGCTTCATCATTAAAACTGGATTTTTCCTTTTTCAGAATATCAATAGTAGAGTCAAGTGCAACAATATCAATTTTGAGTTTTTCAATCTCTTTAGACATTTCATATTCAGATTGTTGCATTTCAAAGTTCTCATTTTGATAATCATCTATAGTGGATTCAAGCTCTACTATTTTATCTTGCATTTCTTTACAAAGAGTAAGGAGTTCAGTTTTACTACCAGAAGTTACCTCATTGTGTATTCCCATCAATGCCATGCATGAATGGGCTTCGTGTTCCTCCTCCTCGCTCTCAGCTTCGCTATCCATGTCCCAAGTAAGCACATTGGATTTTCCCTTTTCTTTAGCTACCTGAGCTGTCTCATGTGGGCAATCCCTCATTCGATGTCCTCTTTTCTAGCATTTAAAACAAGTCATTCTATTAGTAGTATTCTGATCATAATTTTGCTTAGAAGACTGAAAAAAGTTAGAGCGATTAAACCTGGGTGCCATTTCTGCTCTTCCTTGCTTGGTCTGGACAAACTTTCTGAAATTTCTGACCATTAGCGCTATGTCATCATCATCTTCTTCACTTTCGTCAGCTTTCAGAGCAAGTGGCTTGGTAGCTTTCTCCTTTTCCTCAGGTTTCTCCCTTTCATCAATATTTTGCCATTCAAGCTCGTGGGACATTAAATTACCTATTAAGTCCTCCACCCTCATCTGTGACAAATCTTTCGCTTCTTGGATGGCAGTGACTTTAGGCCTGAAAGAGCTTGGCAGAGCTCTTAATATCTTCCTCACCTGATTAAGGCTAGAATATGGCTTACCGAGCGAACTAGACTTGTAGACAATGTTGGTGAACCTCGCAAACATTTCTGATATCGTCTCTGATGGTAGCATGCGAAATCCCTCGTATTCCGTGCTCAGAAGTGCAAGTCTAGACTCCTTCACCTGTGACGTTCCCTCGTGTGTCACCTCCAAAGTATGCCATATTTCCTGCGCAGTTAGATAATGTGAGATACGATTGAATTCAGATTTATCTAATGCACAAATAAGAGCATTCATGGCTTTAGCATTAAGAGAATAAAGCTTCCAATCATTATCATCCCACTTATCATCAGGTTTAGGCATTTCAGTATTTTCAATTTTAATAACAGGTGATTTATAGCCTTTTTCAACAATTTGCCAAGCTTTATAATCAATAGAAATCAAGTAGATTCTCATACGATTTTTCCAATAAGCATAGTCTACTCCATTAAATCTAGGTGGTCAGGAAATAGACTGACCCTCAGCAAAAGCACTATCAATGTGGTCCATGGTCAAACTAGGCTAGATCTACTAAAACCTGCTCTGATACCACTTGTTGGATCTGGATCCTAGCCTAGAGGGGGGTGAATAGGCTAATAAAAAATTCTCGTGCAACCCATGAGAAATCACACACAGTTAAAAGCACAACCAGAGTAATGAAAAGCAGACACAGAGTACACAGCAAATTTACCCTGGTTCGATCATCCCAACGACCTACTCCAGCCCCCAAAGCTAATACTAGATTGAATAGTGCAATAGGTACAAAGTCACAAGTTAGAGCACGCTCAGAGCACCCTCTACGTCTCTACACTCGCCGGACTCTCAGTACCCCACACACAGTGTTTCCTCTCACTATCAATCCAAGCAAAGCTTTCTACCAGCTAGTCCCAAACTAGCTGGGTCCCACTTGTCTAGTCCCAACTAGACAAGTCCCAAAATAGTCCACAAAAATAGGTAAAAGTTTCCCCTACAGAGAACGTTACACTAAGACACAAAAAAAGGAGTTTATAGTTTAGAAATGCTCAGTTTGTGTTTGTGTAGGCGTCTCTGTCAATCAGCACGTCGTCAGCTCCAATCTGACGCAAACGGTGTCTCAATCTGACTCCTGGATGTCAAGTTATGCACTGGTCTGTGTGCAGAGCAATTCCAGTTCAAAGCTTATAATTCAGAGGCATGTGCATTTAGCAGTTCCCTTTAATAACTGGCTGTCGGTGCGCAAAGAATTCAGTTCAAGCCAATTTTGGTCGGTGCGCACAGCAATTAACTTAAAAACCACTGCCTTGTCACGCTTTGAGATTCGTGCGGCTCTAAATAATCAACGGTTGATGAGCCGCCACGTCAGCATCACTTTTAATTCTCTCGATTTCTTTTGTGTAGCGTTCGGGTTCCACGTCAGCGTCGGCTGCGAACGTCCGACTTCACGTCGTCCTTAGGGCATGCAGTCGCTTCTCCGGTGCTCGCTCCGACAACACACGAGAGCTCTGGTAGGGTCGTGCGATGAGCTCTTCTGCAACGTGTGGATCGACGGCGAGTTCTCCTCCAGCAGTTCTCGTCGCTTCGTCTTTGACAGCGGGCGGTGACCACGGAGATACGGCGGCGGGGTCAACAGTGGCGGCGGCGTTTAATTCGCGTGCTGTGGCGACTTCGTGGAGTTCTCCGACGACGGTTGCTTCGATAGCGGACCTTCGACTCCCTCGACTCGGCAGCAACGACGTCTCGGCGAACGGCGGGGCGATCTCCTTCTTGGCAGCGACGACTTCTTGATGGCTTCAGCAACGATGATATGGTGGCGGTGGCAGCTTTGTACGGCGAGCGTCGTGAAGAGGTCGTCTTCGCTGTCAGCTCGTCGACAATGGCGGGATCTTCAGAACACAGCGTTGGCGAGATCTCCTCGAAGCTTCGTTGCCTCGGTCGACGGCTCGGATCTCAGGCGACGATGTGGCACAGGCAGCACGGTTGATACGATGTCGACGACGTCTTCGTCTTCAACGGCGAGCAGCGGTGATCTCGGAGCAGCAACGAATTCTCCGATAAGGCAACGGCGTTCTTCTTCGCGTGCTTCTCCATCGTTGGGCATGCAGCAGCTAGGCGATGATGACTCGACGGCGATCTCGTTCTCCGGATAAAGTCGGACGTCAACTTAGAGGCGTTGGCTTGCGATGAAGGTGATGGAGCAGGGGTCTCTTCTTGCGGTCTTGCGTACGCAAGATGGAGTAGGGAGTTTATTTTTGTGTGCTAGGCTTTTTGGGATTTTGGTGTTAAAGCTGCGACAATAAGACTTAGGGTTATCTTTTGAAAAGCTTTGCACCCTTGTGAATATTATAGCCCCTCTCTCTCTCAATTTGTTGCCGTAAAAAATGTAGCCCCCTCTCAATATTTTTGTTTGCTGCCCCCTTAATACTGTTGTAAGCCCCCCTATCATTAGGGTTGAGGGGAAGTTTATATAGGGCAAGGGTTTTGGGAGATGGCCTTTTGTAGGATGCTAGGGGATTGATACAAAGTAGTTGGGATTTTAGATGATTTGATTAGGAGTTTGAATAGGTAATGGGTAGCAACAAATCTCCCTAATTGATTTGAATTTTGACCCAATCAACATAGGATCTGTAATTGGCTAGGGATTGGGTTGAATCAATCAATTTGGGATTTGATGTGTTGTTCAAAAAGATTTGAATTGATCCAACCACCAATTTGACCAAGTGCAACTTTGCTCTTCATTGACCAAGTCAAACTTCTTTGTGCACACACACTCCCTCTCTCCCAAAAAGCTATACGAATAGTAATTCCGCCAAATAGTGAAAATATATTGTTTTGCCAAGCCTGAAACACACTGAGCACACACATTAGATATACCAACACATTTGTCATCATCAAACTAAGATCATAGATCGTTGCTTCCAACAAGTATCATATACCCGATTTCATATGGTAGATGGGTGAGTTCCATCCAAGTGACCCCAAAGAAATCTGGACTCACCGTGGTGAGAGATAAAAATGCTGAGTTGATATCGAAGTGAACCACCACGGGTTGGCATATGTGCATAGATTATAGGAAGATTAATGATATGACAGACAAGGATCACTTTCCCTTGCCTTTCCTTGAGCAAATTCTAGAAAGGGTGGCGGGTCATGAATATTGTTGTTTTTTAGACGGCTATTCGAGGTATTACCAAATAGAGATTGCTTCGGAGGATCAAGAGAAGACCACATTCACTTGCCCCTCCCCCCCGGAACATTTGCATTTAGACGAATGCCATTCGGTTTATGTAATGTCCCCTACCTTTTCACGATGTATACTTAGCATTTTTTATCGATATGATTGAAAGTGTAGTGGAAAATTTTTTTTGATGACTTTTCTGTTTTTGGCACTTCATTTGAAAATTGCTATCTAACTTATCAACTGTCTTGAACATATGCATTGAAACGAACCTCCTCCTAAATTGGAAGAATTGTCACTTCATGACGACAGAGGGTATGGTTCTAGGGCATGAAGTCTATAGTTGGGGCTTTAAGGTAGATAAGGCCAAAGTAGAGCTTATTGAAAAGTTGCCAATTCCAAGGACCGTGAAGGACATCCTGTCGTTTCTGGGGCAAGCGGGGTTCTACTGGCGATTTATAAAGGACTTTAGTGCAATCTCTAGACCCTTATACCATTTACTAACCAATGAAACTGTCTTTATTTGGACACGTGAGTTTCAATGTGCTTTTGATAAATTGAAAACTCGTTAACTACTTCTCCTGTTTTGCACGTACCGGATTGGAACTTGCCATTTGAAATTATGTGCAATGCTAGCGATTTCATAGTGGAAGTGGCGCTAGGGCAAAAGAAAGAAGAAAGTTCCCTACATCATATACTATGCGAGCAAAACCCTTAATGAAGCTCAAATGAAGTATACAACAACGAAAAATGAGTTGCTCGTCATAGTGTTCTCTTTAGAAAAGTTTAGGAGTTACATCCTAGGGGCACCAATTTTAATATATACCGATCATTTTGCCCTTAAATATTTGCTATCTAAAAAGGATGCCAAACCTAGACATATTCGTTGGATTTTGCTCTTGCAGGAATTCAACGCAATGATTAAGGATAAAAGAGGCATGGAGAATTTGGTGGCGGACCACCTATCAAGGCTCACATTGGAAATAACTCCGCCGACGCACCAATTCAAGATTCTTTCCCCGATGAGCAACTTTTTGTTATGTCCAGCTTGAAATGGTATTCCGACATCATGAACTATTTGGCGTTAGATAAGATCCATATCACCTATGGATTTGAAGAGATTTAAACACGATGTAAAATAATTTTTCTTTGATGATCCTTATTTGTACAAATATTGTAGTGACCAAATAGTTAGGAGATGTGTACCATATGATGAAATTAATAACGTCTTACAATATAGTCATGACGGTGCATTTAGGGGCATTTTTCAGCAAACAAAATGGTAGCTAAAATTTTTCAATGCGGATTTTATTGGATTGCCATGTTTAAGGACACCTACGCTTATTGTAAATCTTATGTATCTTGTAAAAATTTAGGGGGATAACCAAAAGAAACATGATGCCTCTTAACAACATTCTTGAACTTGACATTTTTGCTTGTTGGGGTATAGATTTTATGTGACCATTTACCAACTCATTTGGACACACATACATACTAGTTACCATTGACTAAGATTCCAAATGGGTAGAGGCCATAACCTGTAGAAATAATGTGGGCTCCACCGTGATAAAATTTCTCAAAGAAACCATTTTCTCATGATTTGGAAAACCCAAAGCCATAATAAGAGATGGTGGTTCCCATTTGTCACGACCCGCTTCCCTAAAAAGGAGGCGAGACGTGAAAAGGTCCGCACGAGAGTGGAGCTGTGAAGCCCCAAACCCGATAAGCGTCCATAATACATAAACAGGTCCCTGTAACCACGAAGGAATAACAATAATAACACAAGAAGAAACATGAAATAAAATCTCACATCTCAAAATTTGTCCAACGTGAAGAATAAGTCCAACATCCAGAAAAGCCACCAGGCTAAAAGAAAAGAGTCTAAAGGCCCAGAACAAGGCCAATAAAAGCAACGACATAACAAAGTATAGGTGCTACGCACCGATAACAAAACAACTGTTTAATAAAAACAAAACACTACGAAGACACTAGGACTGGTCCCCAGTGTCCACGTACCCCCCGTCAAACACAGGCTCGGGCTCGGCGTCAGCAAACACCTCGTCCTCAACAAGGTACTCGGGCTCAGGATCTAACATGTGTCACCCAAAAGAGTAAAGGGGCACATGTCAGCAAGTCTAAAGGACTTGGGCAAGGAAACTGAAAGTAAGGCAACTAGCAACCTAGCAGTTTAGTATGTATGACATGGCAGTTATAACATGAGTGCACAATTTAAACATGGCAAGGCAATATGTACAAGAGAGCAATTGTCGGGACAAGACAAGGGTAGCCAAGCTACTAACATTCACAATCACGTTTCACTATTGTTTGTAGATGTTTACGCCCTTCGCTGAATGGTATAACATTTCAGACCGATCGGCACTAAACACTACCTCAATACCCACACGATATGGAGCCTGGGGTCCCCGCACATTGAGCTCATCTAGTGAGCCTGAGGTTGCCCCGCACATTGAGCTCGCATTCTTAGTTCACAATTCAATACATCGAGCGTTGGGGTTAGCAACTCATTATGCTCGCTTCTGGTCACGAGCCAGGAACACAAGTAGTGTTGTCCACAATTCAATATATCGAGCGTTGGGATTAGCAACTCATTATGCTCGCTTCTGGTCACGAGCCAGGAACACATGCATCGTAGCAAAGCTACACAATCACAGCAATACTTAAGAATGCGAGGACATGACAATTTACTTGCGTACCGTTAATTAAATTAAATGGACAGGCGAAATGCAATGACATGAACATATTCGCGTACCGTTAATTGAAAGTAAACATGACATGGTAATTGTGCAACATGCTAAATGTCGGAACTAGCTTCGTTGTCAAGCTAGTTCCCCAATTTGCGCCTAGGCGAGTATCATTTCGTCGCCTAGCCTCTTTTACGCCTACACTAAGCAAATGGCCTAAAACATGGCCTAAACCCTAAGTGGCAAGTTTCACTTGCCTAGCACCGGAAATGACGATCACTTCGTCTCACGGATGCCACTCTATGGGGAAATCGCTGTTATGGGGAAACACACAACAAACAACGTGAAATTTATTAGGGTTTCATAAAAATATAAATAGGTTAAGAAAACACCAAGGAATCGATTTCTTACCGAGAGAAGGCGGAAGAAACACTCCGGGGAACCCTAGGATCAGATCTGGAAAAGATTGGAGAAGTTTGGAGAATTAGGGTTCTTGGGTGATTTTGGGGATTTGATGGATTTTGGTGAGATTTTGGGGAAGATGAGAGATAGATGGAGTAGATGGATGGTTTGGATGATGGATTTAGGGTTTGGAATGAAGGATTGAAGCTTGAAGGGAGATGGGGGCTCAAGGGGGAAGATTTTAGGGTTTTGGGTCATGTTGGGGAAGAAGAAAACGTTTGGGTTGGGTTTAAATAGGATGGGCTGGTGGCTGCCCAGAAATTAGGGTTTTAACACTGGTTAGTCGGTCAAGGAACAACCACTGACCGACTAGTTTGGCAACTAGTCGGTCGGTCGACCAACGCAGACCGACTAAGTGTAAACAGTAACCTCTGAACGAAAATAGGATTTAGAATTAGTCGGTCCATGAACAAGTACTGACCGACTAGTTTAGCATCTAGTCGGTTGGTGAACGTTCTTAGACCGACTAAGAGTAAACAGTAACTCAGCTAAAATTAAGATGAAGAGTTAGTCGGTTAAAGAAGCATTGCTGACCGACTAGTTTGCAACCTAGTCGGTCAACCAACGTTCTTAGACCGACTAACGATAAACAGTAGCTTCTGAACAATTTAGAAAGTCAAACTAGTCGGTCCAAGAAGGATTGCCGACCGACTGGATCGTCATCTAGTCGATCGGTGGCCCTTCTTACACCGGCTAATTAGCACCAAAAGTTCCGATACGGAGCGCGGGGCCCCGGGATCGATTTCTACGACTCCTAGGCTTGATCTAATAGTAAGATATGACCGTTATGAAGTCCGTCACGAATGACGCACTTCGAAATCGACGATCCTAAGGAAGAAACGAGAAAATACGACGAATCGATCGAAAATGAAAACTACGGAGACGAAAACCACACAAGAGGAGAAAAATCTACCAAAATATATATTATATTATATTAAATCCAGATACACAAAAAGCGGTCGTTACATCCTCCCCAACTTAAGAAAAATTCCGTCCTCGGAATTTCCGAATACTCACGAGTCCAGAAACAAAAGTGGGAAACGCTCTCGCATCTCATCCTCATTCTCCCAAGTAGACTCTCCAGGTGAACCGTGTCGCCACATCACCCTCACAAGATTGACAATCTTGTTCCGAAGCGATTTCTGACGCCTGTCCAGAATCTGCACTTGATGCTGGTCATACGTCATATCGGGGCGAACGGTAATCTCCGAAAAATCCACCGCATGAGACGGATCGCTAATGTATCGACGAAGCTGCGACACATGGAAAACATCATGAACTCCTTCCAAAGATGGCGGCAAGGCCAAGCGATAAGCTACCTCGCCAACCCTCTCTAAAACGTCAAACGGTCCAATGTATCGCGGGCTCAACTTTCCACGCTTCCCAAAACGAATCACACCACGATTCGGGGAAATCTTCAAGAACACATGGTCGCCCGGCTGAAACTCCAAAGGACGACGTTTAGCATCCGCCCAATGCTTAAAACGGTCCTGAGCAATTCTCAACCTCTCCCGAATATTCCTGACGACATCCACGGCCTCCACGATCATCTCAGGTCCCAACAACTCCCGATCACCAACGTCATCCCAACTCAATGGCGATCGACATTTCCTCCCATAAAGAGCGGCGAAAGGCGCCATGCCAATACTTGCCTGGAAGCTGTTGTTGTAAGAGAACTCCACCAAGTGTAGATGGTCCTCCCACGAACCCTTGAAATCCAACATGCACGCCCTCAGCATGTCCTCCAAAATCTGAATCGTCCTCTCGAACTGGCCATCCGTCTGCGGATGGTACGCCGTGCTGAAACTCAGACGCGTACCCAAGCTCTTCTGCAAACTCTGCCAGAACTGAGATGTGAACCTCGTGTCTCTGTCAGACACGATACTCACGGGGACTCCATGAAGTCACACAACCTCCTGCACGATTCACGTTACATCACTATCCAAACTAGGTAAAGGACATAAAAACAGAGAGTAAAAGGATTTTACCTCCATATATCTCCTCGCTAGCGCCTCAGTGGACTGTCCCACTCGGAACGGAATAAAGTGCGCAGATTTGGTCAATCGATCTACGATCACCCAAATCGCGTCATTCTGCTTCGGACTCCGAGGTAGTCCAGTCACGAAATCCATAGTGATGTGCTGCCACTTCCACTCCGGAACCGGAAGCGGTTGTAGCAACCCGGCCGTACGCTGATGCTCTGCCTTCACTTGCTGGCAAACCAAGCACTTGGCTACACTCCGAGCCACGCTCCACTTCATACCATGCCACCAATAATTCAGACGAAGATCCTGGTACATCTTGGTGCCACCAGGATGCACAGAATACGGCGAACTGTGTGCCTCCACCATCAACTCCTCTCTAATATCCCCAGCGGGCACACACAACCTGGCTCCAAACCTCAGCGAGCCATCCTCATGAATCAAGAAGTCAGTCCGCAGACCAGCTTCAACCTGCTCCCGAATCTTCACCAGCTTCGGATCCTCGGCCTGGCCAGCCTTAATCCGATCCACGATCGTCGACTGTACCTGCATGTACATCAACGACGAAGCCTCCCCAGGAAGAACAACCTCCACGCCAGACTCGCAAAAATCCTGCTGCAATCTCCACTGCGAGGTCAAAATCATCACCGCTGGAAGCCTACTCAAAGCATCAGGAACCACATTCACCTTGCCAGGGTGAAACTGCAAGTCAATATCATAATCTGCCATGAGCTCCAACCATCGACGCTGTCGCATGTTGAGCCAAATCTTAAGAGCAAACACAACGGCAGCCAACTCCAAATCATGCGTCGGGTAATTCTTCTCATGAACCTTAAGCTGACGAGACGCATAAGCCACAACATGCCCATGCTGATGCAACACACAACCGAGACCCTTACCAGAAGCATCGCAAAAGATCTCAAATCCACCGCTGCGATCAGGCACAACCAGAATAGGGGCACTCGTCAACCTCTCCTTCAGAATACCAAAAGCATTCCCACAAGCATCCAACCAAACAAAAGCAACATCCTTCCGCGTCAACCTGGTCATCGGCTCAGCAATACGAGAAAAGTCCTTAATGAAACGCCGATAGTAACCAGCAAGTCCGAGGAAACTCCGAATCTCAGACGCTGACGACGGAACGGGCCACTCCCTGATGGCCCTAATCTTCTCGGGATCCACAGAAATTCCATCTCCAGTCACCACATGCCCGAGAAAAGCAACTCGATCCAGCCAAAACTCGCACTTCGAAAACTTAGCATACAAACGATGCTTCCTCAAAATCTCCAATACCGTCCTTAAGTGCGAGGCATGCTCTTCCTCCGACTTCGAATAGATCAGAATGTCGTCAATAAAGATAACGACAAACTTATCCAAAAAGTCGTAGAAAATCAGGTTCATCAGATTCATGAAAAATGCGGGCGCGTTAGTTACGCCAAAAGGCATAACCACAAACTCATAGTGTCCATACTTCGTCCTGAAAGCGGTCTTCGGAACATCTCCCTTCTTCACCTTCAACTGATGGTAACCACTCCTCAAATCCAATTTAGAAAACACCCTCGAACCTCCAAGCTGATCAAAAATATCATCGATGCGAGGCAACGGGTATTTATTCTTAATGGTCACCGCATTCAACTCCCGATAGTCCATGCACATGCGACGCGAACCATCCTTCTTCTTTACCAACAGCACCGGTGCTCCCCACGGAGACACACTAGGATTTATATAACCCTTCTGCAAAAGCTCATCCAACTGCTTCCGCAACTCTTCCAACTCTGCAGGTGCCATACGATACGGCGTCTTCGAAATCGGCTGCGCACCTGGAATGAGATCGATAGAAAATTCCAAAGCCCGATCAGGCGGCAAACCAGACATCTCCTCGGGGAAGACGTCGCCAAAATCACGCACCACAGCTGGCCATTCCAGCTCCATCTGCATAGCCACAGCCTCCACCGGCCTGGCCCGAAATCTGACAGGACCAAGCGAACTGCTACCACGACTGAACTCAAAAGCTGGATGTCCGGGAATCTCGAACACCACCTTCTTCCTCCGACAGTCGATCGTAGCATAGAAGCTCGCTAGCCAATCCATCCCGAGAACTGCATCATAGTTGATGATGTCGTGGACAATGAAATCAGCGAAAAGCTCATGTCCACATACCACCAACGAGCAAGAATTGCAACCATGATGCACCGAGACCATGCCATTCCCCGTAACGATATTCCAACTCTGGGGAAGAGGGGACGTCGATAAGGAATGCCTCTCCACGAAGTTCCGAGAAATAATGCACATTGATGCACCAGAGTCAAAGAGGACTCGTGCAGGAAATGTGCAAACCAAAACCACACCTATCAAACAATTAACAATCAAACCCTAGTCTAGCAAACAAGCATGTTCAAGCAATCAGCACAATCTAACAATCAAAACCAGCTAGGAAAGTAACAGCTAGAACGAGGATTACCTGCGATAACCTCATCCACAGCCTCGTTCTCCACCGCGGTCATCAGAAAAGCCTGCCTCCTCGACGGAACAGCCTGCTGAAAAGCCTGCCTCTGCGGAACAAGAGCTGCTCCACGCCCAGCAGGAACAGACGCTCGCTGCTGCAACGGCCGTGCTGCAACAGGTGCCCTCCGTAGCAGATCCGCATGCCGACTATCCTTTGCGACATGAGAAGCATCACCACAAATCAAACACTGGCCCAAAAACTTCCGACACTGATCCTTGATATGGCCAGGCCTGCCGCAGAAATGGCAAAACTTCAGAATGGGCCCTCCAGGCCTCTTAAACTGAGCGGACTGATTAGGCCTGAATCCAGGTCTAACCACAGCCCTCGTCTGTTCCACAGGCCTCTTCCCAGCACCAACAACAGACCCCCTCCTCTGGTTCACGAGCATCTCCTGCCTCTTAGCAGCGACCAAAACCTTCTGATATGACTCCCGGTCAGAGGAGGTCACAAAGCTCTGGAGCTCCGAAGCAAGCCCCTGCAGGAACCTCTGAGCCCTCTCCTCAGCGTCCTGCACCATCTTCGGTGCAAACCGACTCAGCCTCATGAACTCTTGGTGATACATGTCCACCGACGAGTTCCCCTGCTTCACATCGATGAAACGCTGCAGCATCTCCTCCCTGGCAGCCTTCGGGAAGAACTCACCCTCAAATCTGGTCTTGAAGGTAGCCCAAGCTATCGGCTCCACCGACAACTTCTCTTCTGCATTCCACCAATTCCGAGCATTATCCTTAAGTTGCCTCTTCGCCAAATCAACCCATCCAGCCGGGGCGATCTTGGCCATCTTCAGATTGTCCTCGATGTTCCGAATCCACTCATCGGCAGCCAGAGGACCCTCAGAACCATCAAAATATGCGGGACCCAGCTCCCGAAATTGCTTCGCTCCTGGCTCAGAGCGAGGAACATCTGGAAGAGCCCGGGCAGCTCGAGCAAGTGGAGCATTCTGGACTTGCAGAAGCACGCACTGCTGCACTTGCATCATCTGCATCATCATTCGCATCATCTCACCGCTGGTGGGTTCCCGCTCAGGCCCCTCATCATGAGGGAGCGCACCACTACCCCCACCACGGGTGAATCGTCTTCCTGCCATCTAGCGACACAGAGAACGAATCAGATTAGACTCATAGCTTATGACTCGGACGTCGAACTTAATCTATTGGACATTCTAACATTATTATTGACATTCCAAAAATCACAGTTACAGAAGGAGACCTGCATGGGCCACCACTAAAACCTGTCACGACTCGCTTCCCTAAAATGGAGGCGAGACGTGAAAAGGTCCGCACAAGAGTGGAGCTGTGAAGCCCCAAACCCGATAAGCGTCCATAATACATAAACAGGTCCCTGTAACCACAAAGGAATAACAATAATAACACAAGAAGAAACATGAAATAAAATCTCACATCTCAAAATTTGTCCAACGTGAAGAATAAGTCCAACATCCAGAAAAGCCACCAGGCTAAAAGAAAAGAGTCTAAAGGCCCAGAACAAGGCCAACAAAAGCAACGACATAACAAAGTATAGGTGCTACGCACCGATAACAAAACAACTGTTTAATAAAAACAAAACACTACGAAGACACTAGGACTGGTCCCCAGTGTCCACGTACCCCCCCGTCAAACATAGGCTCGGGCTCGGCGTCAGCAAACACCTCGTCCTCAACAAGGTACTCGGGCTCAGGATCTAACATGTGTCACCCAAAAGAGTAAAGGGGCACATGTCAGCAAGTCTAAAGGACTTGGGCAAGGAAACTGAAAGTAAGGCAACTAGCAACCTAGCAGTTTAGTATGTATGACATGGCAGTTATAACATGAGTGCACAATTTAAACATGGCAAGGCAATATGTACAAGAGAGCAATTGTCAGGACAAGACAAGGGTAGCCAAGCTACTAACATTCACAATCACGTTTCACTATTGTTTGTAGATGTTTACGCCCTTCGCTGAATAGTATAACATTTCAGACCGATCGGCACTAAACACTACCTCAATACCCACACGATATGGAGCCTGGGGTCCCCGCACATTGAGCTCAGCTAGTGAGCATGAGGTTGCCTCGCACATTGAGCTCGCATTCTTAGTTCACAATTCAATACATCGAGCGTTGGGGTTAGCAACTCATTATGCTCGCTTCTGGTCACGAGCCAGGAACACAAGTAGTGTTGTCCACAATTCAATATATCGAGCGTTGGGATTAGCAACTCATTATGCTCGCTTCTGGTCACGAGCCAGGAACACATGCATCGTAGCAAAGCTACACAATCACAGCAATACTTAAGAATGCGAGGACATGACAATTTACTTGCGTACCGTTAATTAAATTAAATGGACAGGCGAAATGCAATGACATGAACATATTCGCGTACCGTTAATTGAAAGTAAACATGACATGGTAATTGTGCAACATGCTAAATGTCGGAACTAGCTTCGTTGTCAAGCTAGTTCCCCAATTTACGCCTAGGCGAGTATCATTTCGTCGCCTAGCCTCTTTTACGCCTACACTAAGCAAATGGCCTAAAACATGGCCTAAACCCTAAGTGGCAAGTTTCACTTGCCAAGCACCGGAAATGACGATCACTTCGTCTCACGGATGCCACTCTATGGGGGAAATCGCTGTTATGGGGGAAACACACAACAAACAACGTGAAATTTATTAGGGTTTCATAAAAATATAAATAGGTTAAGAAAACACCAAGGAATCGATTTCTTACCGAGAGAAGGCGGAAGAAACACTCCGGGGAACCCTAGGATCAGATCTGAAAAGATTGGAGAAGTTTGGAGAATTAGGGTTCTTGGGTGATTTTGGGGATTTGATGGATTTTGGTGAGATTTTGGGGAAGATGAGAGATAGATGGAGTAGATGGATGGTTTGGATGATGGATTTAGGGTTTGGAATGAAGGATTGAAGCTTGAAGGGAGATGGGGGCTCAAGGGGGAAGATTTTAGGGTTTTGGGTCGTGTTGGGGAAGAAGAAAACGTTTGGGTTGGGTTTAAATAGGATGGGCTGGCGGCTGCCCAGAAATTAGGGTTTTAACACTGGTTAGTCGGTCAAGGAACAACCACTGACCGACTAGTTTGGCAACTAGTCGGTCGGTCGACCAACGCAGACCGACTAAGTGTAAACAGTAACCTCTGAACGAAAATAGGATTTAGAATTAGTCGGTCCATGAACAAGTACTGACCGACTAGTTTAGCATCTAGTCAGTCGGTGAACGTTCTTAGACCGACTAAGAGTAAACAGTAACTCAGCTAAAATTAAGATGAAGAGTTAGTCGGTTAAAGAAGCATTGCTGACCGACTAGTTTGCAACCTAGTCGGTCAACCAACGTTCTTAGACCGACTTACGATAAACAGTAGCTTCTGAACAATTTAGAAAGTCAAACTAGTCGGTCCAAGAAGGATTGCCGACCGACTGGATCGTCATCTAGTCGGACGGTGGCCCTTCTTACACCGGCTAATTAGCACCAAAAGTTCCGATACGGAGCGCGGGGCCCCGGGATCGATTTCTACGACTCCTAGGCTTGATCTAATAGTAAGATATGACCGTTATGAAGTCCGTCACGAATGACGCACTTCGAAATCGACGATCCTAAGGAAGAAACGAGAAAATACGACGAATCGATCGAAAATGAAAACTACGGAGACGAAAACCACACAAGAGCAGAAAAATCTACCAAAACATATATTATATTATATTAAATCCAGATACACGAAAAGCGGTCGTTACACCATTTTTGCAACTAGCACTTCGCTAAAATATGAGAATGTTTGGGGTGACACACAAAGTTTCAACACCATACCACCCCCAAACTAATGGTCAAGCAGAGTTGGCAAATAGAGAAATTAAAAACATTCTCCAAAAAATAATGAATCCTTCACGTAAGATTGGAGTGTCCGATTGCCAGAAGCACGTTGGGCATATCGGACCGCATAAAAAAGATTTTAAGGATGTCAATATATCAGATCGTGTATCAAAAACATTGCCATTTTCCCGCAGAATTAGAGCACAAGTCATATTGGGTCGTTAAGCGCATTAATTCTAATTTGGATTCATCCAACTTATTTGGTAAATTACAGCTTTTTGAATTGGAAGAGCTACGAAGAGATGCAAACGATAATGTGAGAATTGCTAAAGAAATAATGAAGGCCGAGCATGACAAGATGATCCTTAGGAGGGAGTTCCTCCAAGACAAAGAGTTCTACTCTACAACTCCCACCTTCATTTATTTCCAGGCTAGTTGCACTGAATGTTGGTTGGGCCCGCCCTTCACTGTCAATCAAGTCTTCCCACACTGAGCGGTAATTTTAATGAATGAAAGAGATGGGAGTAAGTTCAAGGTCAACAGTTAACGATTAAAGCACTACCATGATGATTGGACTAAGGATAGGAGCGCCGAGGAGCTTATGTTGACTAAATTGATGTGTTCTTTCCAAAAATTTTCTTTTATTTTTATTTGTTTTATTCTCTTATATAGGTTGGTTGGTTTGTTTTTCCTTTTTGTTGCTTTCTAATCATCTTTCACACATTGAGGACAATGTGCATGCTTAGTTGGGGGTAGAATTTTTGGTTATACACATTTGTACTTCTTCTTCATATATATACATGCATATTTCTACATACATGCACAAACACTCTTGCACAAACACTCTTACATAGAAGAAGTTTGAAAATTTTTGTTATATATACTTGTGCATACATTTGAAACCCTTTATGATGAATCTCCATGAATTTCTACCCATTGAACTAATTGTGGTGAGCATAGTCTAATTCCTTTCCAAATTCCTTAAATTAGCTATGGCATAGTTGAAATTATTCAATTTTCCATGTAGATGACCATTTAACACATTTTTCAGGTGAAATGATTCATATCTCCATGATGTTCACATTCATTGAAACTCATGTTAGCTAGATTCAAATCTTTTTCTGCATGAATCTTTGGTTCACAATCCTAAGAGAACTTGCCCATAACATATACTTAATGTCATTAATGCGTGCACTTAGCTTGCTTAACCTTAAAAAATTGATGAATAAAGTGCATCGAAGTCCTAACAAGTAGTCGAATCTCCGTGCCTCAAAAAGCATGGGAGCTTCATGTCGAAAAATCATAGAAGAGTGCACAAGAAAATCAAAAGCAATATTAGACAATTCAAGTTAGTATGTCCGTAGGGGTCTCTCCAAACCCATGCCCGAAGATTGTCTTATATTGGAGTCATTGACCCAAAGCTTGTAACATGAATTGTTCTAATGTTTAAAAATATATATGATATGAACAATGTGAAAAAGAAAAGAAAGAATAAGATATGGGATATGAAGCCTATGTTACATGTTTTTGACATTTTGGTTGTTGTAGTGGCCACATTCTTTGACACTTGTGGATTATGAAATGAGATTACCATATGCCATTGATATTTGTAATTTTGTCATGCATCATGCTAGATAGTGTTGTTTTGATGTGATGTTGTGGAATATAAACTTATTTCAGCAATGCTCATTTTAAATGGGGATTTTATATAGGAGAATTGATTTCTCTAGATAAAGCTATGACTCTTTTGTGGAATTCACTTTCTTCTGGAATGATTAGACTTAGTTCCCTTATTTTTCTAAGGGTCTAGCAAAAGGTTAGTTGGGGAGTGTGATTGTGGTGAAATATTGCTTATTTTCTCCTCCATATTCTTGCATTTTGTGCATATATGCTATCCATTTGGTCTCGAATATATATGTTTTTAGACCATTATGTAATATTAGAGCTTGTTATTTTTATGTACAAAAACACCATTTTCATAGATTATTTTGCATTCCAATATTTTCTATGTGAAGTTTATAATTTTCCTGAATTTAATACATTTTTCTTTAATTTTTTGAGATTAAATCCAATTTTTGCATTTTTCAGGAGTGCAGACGTCTTACAGAGTCTTTTCAGACGTCTGGAGATAGGTCTCAATCTGTCTGATTCCTCCAATCAGATGGCTGTTCAGTCGACAAAAGATTGGCGAAAAATAGATAGTTGGAAAAATATTGCAACTCATGCCACTCATGCCGATCAGACACATGATAAAGAGCATCGAACGTCTGATCAACCCAAGCAGCTGATACGCACTTACGTCAGACGGCTGGGAATTCCAAACCAGCTGCCTGATTCTTCAACCCAAACTTGAGCTACTGAGTAACCAGACATCTAATGCAAGCGACCAGATGTCAAATCCAACCACTCAAAGATGAAGTTGCTGAGTAGACCAGACAGATAGGATGATCGTTTAGGTTCTGAGAGACTAACTTGAGCTTGAAGCAGCTGAGCAACCAGACATCTGGAGCCTTCACTCCAGATGTTTGACAGTGGCACCTATCTCCAGTTGCCGATTTTGAACTGAATTTTCACATTTTTTCCAACCAGACCTGAATCCGAAATTTTAGCCAATGAGATTGTGACCCTTGATCTTAGATCCAAGGGTGCAGATTGTATGAGGGGAGAGGGTTATAAATAATCATCTCTTTTTAGGTTAAACCAATCCTCTTTTAGATTTTTCATGAGCCAATAGGAGAGGAGATTAGGGGAGGAGAAAACCCAACGTTGGAGGGAGCTTGCAGCTGGGATTCATCTACAAATGGGGTTCTTTTGATCTAAAAATATAGTTTTCTTGCTTATTGTTATTTTGATCTCTTGTATGAACTCTTGGTTGATATTTTGAGATTAAAAATGTTGTTTCTCTTTGTGATGAGAGCTAAACTCTCTTTTGTGTGGTGTTGGTGTAGTTGATGAAGTGTTAGGCTTTGGATCTTCATTCTCTGCACATTTTCATGCTTATGTGTGATGGATCATTATTTCATATTGATGTTTGTTAAGATCCAAAAGGGCAAACCTCAAGAGGGGAGTGAAACCGAGGGGAATCTCATTAAGCTTGTATGCTTATTGTTTTGAGGATCCATCTACTACCTTTTGCACCTACATTTGTTCATGAATGCAAGATTTTCCAATTTGTCATGCCCTAGCCATATGATAAATTGAGTTATATATTGAGATGATATCCACAAGCCTAACTACCTTAATAAACCATGCACCACACAAGTCTCCTACATTGTGAACACATCTACCCAACTCTCATTACTTTAATTAGTTTACATCGTAGCATACAACAATTCTCAACTAACAATCCTTCACCCTCAAATGTGATATTACCCACATTGATTAATTTTCTTTAACTCAATCATCGTTGCGATAGTTTAACAAGTTGTCCCCATGTTTGATCATAGGCTCACTTGGATTTTTACTACTTGGCATCTTCCTATACTTGGGAGTTAGTGTGCAATATTTTCTGCATGCCAATAAGAAAACCGTAGTATCTGTCTAGTGGATGGGAATGCCTACTAGATTTCTTAATTAGCTGAGGTCCATCAGAAGGAGAATTGATGTCTAATTATGTATTTTGGTCCGTTGAAGTTTGTGTTTTTGGAACCCCTTCCAGATCTATCTCTTTGCCTAATGTCCCTTCATCACGAGACTCCTTCTCTAAGAAGGTGGCTTGTTGGACAATAAACATTATTTGTTCCTCTGAGTGATTGAAAAGATATTCTTAAGAATTCTTCGAATATCCCACAAACTTACACATAATGGACCTAGCTTCCAATTTATCTGAATTATACCTTTTTACAAATGCTGTACAACCGCATATCCTCATAAACTAAGATTAGGTCTTATTTCAATCTGTATCTCTATGGAGTGGCAGGCACAGCTTTGGATGGAACCATGTTCAATATGGGTAAGGCTGTTTCTAGGGCATAAACCCAGAATGAAAGTGGTAATTCAGGATTACTCATCATAGATCACATCATATCTAATAGGGTACGATTCATTTTCCCGACACACCATTGTGTTGTGGTATGTAATGAGGAGTAACTTGATAGAGAATCACATTCTTTTTTAGGTATGCAAGGAATTCCAGACTGAAGTATTCTTCTTCCTGTTCGGATCACATGATTTTAATACTTTTTTCAGTCGGTTTCTCTACTTCACATTTATACTCTCTGAACTTTTCAAAGGCCTCAGATTTGTATTTCATTAAGATCACATATCCATATCTAGAGATGTCATACGTAAAAGTATTGAAGTGAGAAAAACATCATTTAGCTCGTGTAGACATTGGACCACATACATCAGTATGTATGAGTCCCAAGAGTTGACTAACTCTTTTCCCTTATCCTACAAAGGGTGTCTTGGCCATTTTGTCTTTGAGACAAGACTTACAATTTGCCAATGATCGAAAGGATTCAAAAATCCTTCTTTATGCAACTTTATAAGACTTTTCTCACTAATATGGCCTAGTTAACTATGCCAAAGATGGGATTCATTTACACTTGGAGTCTTTCTTTTATTCGCATTCAAAATAGTGAGCACATTCAAAACATATACACAATTGCATAGAGTACCAAAGCCATAAGATATGGCTTTATTGAAAATGTTCATAAATTATTCTTCATTATAAAGTTGTATCCATCTTTATCTAATAAGGATATGAATACAATACTACGTATCATGCTCGGTACATAGTATCAGCTACGTAAAAACAATACTTTTCCATATGACAATCTAAGGTGAAACTCCCGTACGGTGATGGCAATAACTCTTGCTCCAGTCCCCACTTGTAGAGTCATTTCTCCTTCTTTCAGCCTCATACTTCTTCTTAGTCACTGTAAATAATTACAGATGTGATAACCAGCTCTGGTATCTAATACATAAGTAAAAAGAGAAATGGAAAGTAAGTTTTAAATAACATACACACCTGAAGATGAGTCATCATCATACCCCTTCTTCTTTACAGACTCCAAGTTGTCCTTACAGTTTCTCTTCCAACGGCCTTGCTAATGAAAGCATTTGACTGATGCAATTGCCACTTTCTTTCCCTTTCACCTTTTGGACGCCACCCTTATGATTGGTAAGTTTCTTTTTTTTTCCTTTAGCAGAAGCCATGGGTTAGGAAGAAGTCTTAGCAAGCATAACCGGTGTCTTCTCCTTCGAAAAGGAGCTCTTATCATGTCTCTACATATTGAGGAGCTCTAGAAGTGAACATTCCATTTTGTTCATAATGAAATTAAATATGAACTAATAGAAGGTATTAGGAAGATCTTGAAGAATTATATCCATATATAATTCTTTGTCCATCACAAATCCCATTTATTTAAGTTCATCAATGTAACTAATCATTTTGAGCACATGATCCAGGACTGAGGACCCATCTGTCATCCTCGAATGAAACAATATTTTTGAGGTCTCAAATCTTGCAATTTGAGATTACTCTCTGTATAAATCTTGTACATGGAGAAATATAGAGCAGATGAACATATACTCGTACCTCCTTTGCAAATCATTGTTCAGGGAAGCTAGCACGAGACACTTAGCTGTATCACGGTCCTGAGCCCAAACTTTGAAAAACTCTTTTTCATTATTAATGGACTTATCAGTCTGGGTTTTAGGAGGCGTTCCATCGAACACGTATGCAAGTTTGTCATAAGTCTTTGATATCTTTATGTTCTGTAATGGCATGAATTCTTTGCTACACGTATTTACATATTCAAAATGGGTTTAAATGAGTTAAAAATATGATTATACGATTTTAAAATATTTTCTATATTTATTTCATATTTTTCTGAGTCCAAAACGACTCGAAACCCATAAACACGCAACCCGCGACCGATAGACATGTTTTGTCTCAAAACATATATTTGAAATTTTTAAGATAACAATGTTGATTACAAATATTAAAAACTGGATTTTTCAATAAAAACTGAATTTGTTTTGAAATTTGTGGATCTAGAGAGGGGGACTTATGGATCTTGAGGGGAAACCATCGTCAGAAGTCGGCAACCATCCCCCCACGCCGTGTAGCCCCTAAGGCAACGCGGCCCCGCCACCCGCAGTTGGTACCCCCTGTGCCCCCCTCTCGCTGTAAAGCCCCCACAGGAAAGAGGGCCTCGCCGCCCGCAGTCGATGTCTGCGTGCCCCCTGTCACTGTTCAGCCCCACAGGAACGAAGGCCTCTCCGCCCGCAGTCGACGCCCCGGTGCCCCTGTTGCCGTGGGGCCGCCGTCGCCCACAGTCAGAAGCCCCATGCTCGCCCGCCTGTCGTCGTGCAGTCACGTAGTCAGTGTCCCCATGCCCGCATGTTGTCGTGCAGCCGTGCTGTCAGTGCCCCCGCGCCTGCCTATCGCCTTGCAGCCACGCAGTTGGCGCCCCGCCGGCCGCAGTCGGCAACCGCCTGCCTGTCGTTGCAAAACCCTAACTGGCAAGGGGGCATGCATCATAGCCCTACAGTCTGTGACCCCCCCTTTGCCACTTGCGGTGGAGCCCGGCCCCAACGGCCGAGTCAACACCCGTCGTGTGCATAGTTCCACCGGGGGCTCTGCGACCCTGACGGTCGTACCTCTACCCTAGCAGAGTGTTTTCGCGGCCCTGAAGTCTGCCATGCTAACCACACGTAAACCAATGAAAACCCTAATTACGGTTTTTGGGATAAAATTTGAACTACCTACTACATTAGATACGGAAATTTATCGGTGCATAATATAAATTCTTGATCCCTTTTCAACTTAATTATGCTCCATATATACGCTTTTTAATGCATGTAGCATAATTTATTTTTTAATATGCGATTAAATCTTGTTACTGCATGTTGCATAACTACATTCTTGTGATGAATAATATATGCATGTTGCGTATTTGATGTTCTGCGACGCATGTTTGGTACTTTGTTTTGGTTTTGGATCGGCTATTTGTCACCATTTCTTTTTTCCTCGGATTATTTTCATTTTGAGATAAATTGTAGTGAGGATTAAATTGTAAAATTCCAAGATCAGGGCACGTCCCATGGATAAGAAGACCTACCTCCAGAAGATAAGGGCCCTACATAGGTCCCCAAGTTGTACTTTTCTTGTTTTTTATGGGACTGTATATAGACTTTGATCTGTAATTTGTAAATGGTGACTAGCCGATACACACAACAAATATATATATGTCTGGACTGCATGATTATTTATTTTTGAAATATTTAATTGTTGCTTATTTAACTTGCTTAGATAAAATGGTAAAGATAGCGAGCGTCGACTTCAATGTTTTGGATGCCAAAGGCAAGAATTACCTGAGCTGGCAACTGGATATTAAATTCCATCTATGCTCACAGGGCTTGAGTTAAGCCATTGCTGCTGGAGACAAAGTGTCTGATATAGATAAGATGAAAGCCATTATATACATCAGACGCCATATTGATTGGACCCTGAAGGCCGAATATCTCACAGTAGAAGACTTATACGAGTTATGGTCTGCACTTGGGGATCGATACAAACATCAGAAAGATGTTATCATTCCTTCAAGTCCATTGTCGAGTACAACTCGGCATTATTCAGCATTATCTCACGCCTAAAGTTGTGTGGTGAAAAAGTTACGGAGGAACGCGTGTTGGAGAAAACTTACACATCCTTCCATGATAAGGATGTTATCCTCATGCAACAGTATCATGAACAAAAATTCACGAAATACTCAGAACTTCTCTTATGTCTTCTGATGGCAAAACAGAACAGAGATCTTTTACTGGCCACCCACAACTTGCGCCCTGTTGGCACTGCACCTGCGCCTGAAGCACACGATGTCTCTTCCCAGAAGAAGAAGAACAAATTCAAAAGAAACCCTCGAAGGGAAAAGTAATGAAGAAACATGACAGAGTTCCCCCACAACAGAAGAACACTGAGGGGGAAATGAAAGTTGCGTGGAGGAAGAAGAACACCGGCCAGACATCTGCCCCCAAGAAAGACTAGGAAGACAAATGCCATAGATGTGGCATGACTGGACATTGGTCTAGAAATTGTCATAATCCACGCCACCTCTAGGATTTGTACCAAGCTAGCTAGAAGCCTAATACTGAAACAAACCTGGTGGAAGAAGAAGACCTGGCTCCAACTCGATTCACTGACGAGGATTTCTCGAACGATGACCTCCTAGACTGATGATTCATTTTATCTCTTTCTGCAAGTTATATGTAGTTGAAAACAATTTCCTTCCTATATGTTTTCCTTTTGATTACCATGTTACTTTATTTCCAGACTATGAATGAAATTAGTTTATTATGCATTATATTGCTACACATTTTTCTCTTTCTTGCTATTGATGGATAATAAATGCCTAGTGGACAGTGCTTCTACGCACACAATCCTTTGCGACATTAGCTTTTCTCATAGCATCAATAACTACGATTGCACTGTAAATACTATTTTCGGACCATCAAGTATAATAGAAAGATCAGGGGAATCAAATTTTTTGCTCCCCAATAATACACAAATCTCAATAAAATATGATCTATTCTCTCCAAGCTCGAATAGAAACTTACTAAGTTTCAGTCAAAACGCATACCACCTAGAAACTGTGAACAAATATAATAATGAATACGTGTATGTAACGACTCTAAAAAATGGTGCTAAAACCATCGTTGATCATTTCGAGGGACTCCCGTCGGGTCTCTATCATACAACAATTCGAGCAATGGAAGTTAATATAACTGAGCACCAGAAGTGCAAAAATCAACCAGAATTCTCACTTTGGCATAACAGACTCAGACACCCTGGATCGACAATATGCACGCATCATATCCCAGTCCCATGGACATAATTTGAAGAACCTGAAGTTACTTCAAAAGGGTGATTTTACTTGCCCTCCTTGTTACAAAGGAAAACTGATTACGAGACCATCTCCACTTTCAGAGTCTCCTAGCTTCCTGGAAAGAATACATGGCGATATTTGTGGGCATATTCATCCCTCAAGTGGCCCATTTCGGTATTTTATGGTACTAATAGAAGCATCTTCTAAATGGTCATATGTGTGCCTACTGTCAACCCGCAACGTAGCCTTTGCAAAACTACTTGAACAAATTATTAAGTTGCGGGTGCATTTTCCAGACAACCAGATTAAGAGAATACATCTGGATAATGATGGAGAATTTACATCACAAGTCTTTCAAGACTACTGCCAAGCAACTGGCATTGTAGTTGAACATCTTGTAGCTCATGTTCACACCCAGAACGGGTTAGTTGAATCTCATATAAAGAGACTATAATGGATCACTCGTCAATTGCTAATGCAATCTTAGTTGCATGTGACTGCATGTGGACATGCAATCTTGCATGCTGCATCACTAATAAGGATAAGACCATCTGGTAGTCAAACTTATTCTTAGATGCAACTCGCATATAGAACTCTACCAAATATCTCTCACTTGAGGACATTTGGATGCACAGTCTACATCCCCATTGCACCACCACATAGGACAAAGTGGGTCCTCAACGTCGTCTAAGTATCTACATAGTGTTCGACTCACCATCAATTCTTAGATACCTGGAACCCCTAACGGTGGACGCTTTTAAGGCACGTCATGAAGACTTTGAGTTTACCAAAAATAATTTTCCCAAACTAGGCTTAAATTCTAAGAAGCCTGAAGCTTCAGAGACCATTTCATGGGATACCAAGACTTTGTCCCATTTTGATCCGCATACAAACCAATGTGAGTATGATATCCTGAAGAT